>JAWVWN010004436.1:0-24444 GCA_037367305.1 Phrynocephalus vlangalii | reverse complement strand
GTAAAAGTTAGTAGAAGTGGATAGATAGTGCTACTGTTAGGTTGATTTGTAATTGGTTGACTGATCGCACCCAAAGGGTGACCATAAATGGCCTCTCTTCAGCTTGGAGAGACGTGACCAGTGGGGTGCCCCAGGGTTCTGTTCTGGGTCCAGTGCTGTTCACTATCTTTATTAATGACTTGGAGGAAGGAATAGAGAGTATGCTAATTAAATTTGCAGATGATACCAAATTGGGAGGGGTTGCTAATTCCTTAGAGGATAGGATGAAAATTCAAAAAGACCTTGACTGATTAGAGTGCTGGGCCAAAGCCAACGGAATGGATTTCAACAGAGGGAAATGTAGGGTGCTACATCTAGGTAAAAAGAATGAATTGTACAGATATAGGATGGGGGGCACATGGCTGGAGAATAGTACCTGTGAAAGGGATTTGGGAGTCTTAGTGGACCACAAATTGAACATGAGTCAGCAGTGTGTTGCGGCAGCCACGAAAGCCAATGCAATTCTTGGTTGCATCAACAGAACCATAGTGTCTAGATCAAGGGAAGTGATAGTACCACTCTATTCTGCTCTGGTCAGACCCCACCTGGAGTTCTGTGTCCAGTTCTGTGCGCCTCAATTTAAAAAGGATGTTGGCAACCTCGAGCGGGTGCAGAGGAGGGCGACCAGGATAGTTGAGGGTCTGGAGGAAATGTCTTATTAGGAACGGCTTAGGGAACTGGGAATGTTTAGCCTTTCAAAAAGAAGACTGAGAGGGGATATGATAGCTATTTTTAAATATTTGAAATGATGTCATATTGAAGAGGGAGCAGGTTTGTTTTCCATGGCTTCAGAGACTACGACTCGGGGCAATGGTTTCAAACTACAGGAAAAGAGATTCCATTTGAACAAGATGGGGTAGTGTTACCGGGCCCAGTGACCACCCCCAGGACTGCCCTGAAGGACACCTTGGACTATCCTAATTGGTGGCCTTCATGAAGACTGCCACCTACCTGTCCCAAGAGTCTGCACGCGACTTGAGGGAGGGGAGAGGGTATAAAACATCTGGACACCTGGTTTTCGACGCAAATAATCTCCTCTGCCTTGTGGTGATTGTTCGCCATTGCTGTATTTACTGAGCTCAATAAATTGGCAATTAATTGGGACTCTCTCGTGCCGGACTCTCTTCATTGGGTACTTTGAGGTCCGGCAGTGGTCATCAGAAAATAGCCTTGCTGAGACTCAACAAAGGTAATATTATTTTAATTATTAATGGTTATAGAGTCCCTTGGCTAAAGATGATCCCAGCAGGGTGGCAAATTTTATAAGCCATATCAGAGCTCAGTGCTATACTTCCAGCACGTACATTTACAGCTGCTTCTTGAAGGATCAACATCCCTGTCACGCAGACCCAGATGTTATCAGCGCCTGGGGAAGCATTCCATTGTTACATTCCTACACCTATAAAGGACTTATGTTCTTATGTTCTTATGTTCCTATGACTGTCCAAACACCCCTAGGTAATCCCATCGGTTCTTCCTGCCCCCCATTGACTATGACAACGGTCTCCTCTCACCCACTATTGATTCACTGATTCCTTCAGTTTACCTACACCTAAAGGACAATGCCTTGTTCCCGTTCTGGCCGGCCAGGGGCCACCCAGGACCACCCACGGCCAACCCCCGGATCATTCTAATTGGGTCATTTGAAACTACCTTCAGCCAATCTCTGGGCTAGCGCCACCCAGAGAGGGGAGGGGGGTAAAAATCAATAAAAGTTGGAGATCCTCGTGTGTTCAGGGTTGGACATCTTAGCCCGGTTGGAAGGCGGGTGTCCACCTACTGCTTTTATTGGTACCAATAAACTCAGTACTTCCTCGGATTTCTCTCGGGTTGGATGCTTTATTGGTCTTTGTGGGATCCAGCGAACTTCAGTGGGATTAGCCCTCTGAAATACATTTTTAGCTCCATTTAAAATGCAACAGCTGTTCTTATGTTCTTATATAAGGAAGAAACAAAAAGGGAAGGAGAAGGGAGATTAAATGAAAAACAAACAAAAATGATGAGATTAAATAAAAATGTAGGTAGCCCTGAATCAGTGTGTCACCCACCCACCATGTTGCGGGGAGAAAGATCATTGGCTCCCTTGCTGTACTGCTCTGACAGGAAGTTTTTCCTGATATTCTGCTGAAAGCTGAATTCTCTTTACTTGAGCCCATTCTTACATGTCCTGCATTCTGGGATGATTGTGATCCTCCCCTCCCCACCTCCTCTGTAGGACAGCCCTTCAAATATTTGGGATGTGCTAACATGCCACCCCTCAGACTTCTTTTCTCAGGACGAACCATACCCAGTTCTTCCAGTCTTTCCTTGTAGGGCTTGGTGGCCAGCCACCTCATCATCCTGGTTGCTCTCCTCTGAACTTGTTCCATCTTTCTTCTTCCCTCACTGCTGCCCTCCCTAGTTTCAGACTGTGAAGGGACCCTTGGTCTTTGTCTGCTTGCAGTAGGACAGCAAAGGTAGGGCCAAGCTCACTTCCCGTGGGAGGGAATTCCATACACTGGGAGCAGTGATAGAGAAGGCCATCTCCTGTGTCCTCACCAAGCACAATGATGAGGGTATGAGGTCTGAGATAAAAGCTTTCCCTGATGATCATAAAGCCAAGGCAGGCTCAAAGAGGAAGATCCAATATTGTGAATAGCTTGGACCCAAGCCATTTGGGGCTTGAAATATTAAAAAGAGCACTCTGAATATGTATTCAAAAATAGATCTGGAGGCGGTGGAGCTGCTGATATGTTCCATAGAAGCAGCCCCAATCAGCAATCTGGCTGTGGCAATTTGGACACTCTGGAATTTCTGAACACCATCCAAAGGGAGCCCCATGTAATGCGTGTGACAGTAATCCAGCCAAGATGTAACTTGGTCTTATGTCACAGTGGCCAGATCAGACACCTCAAGAATTGGGCACACCTGATGCCCTGGTTTTTATCTGTGCAAATGTACTCCTGGAGACTGCTGGAACTTGGGCATCCAGGCTGAGAAATGAATCCAAGAACACTCTCAAGATGTGCACCTGTATTTTCAGAGGGAGTGTAATCCCACCCAGCACAGGCTGGAACCCTATTCCTTGATTGGATTTTCAACTGACCAGAAGCACCTCCATGAAGTCTGGAATAAGTTTCAGTATATTCACCCTCATCCAGTCCATCACTGACATCAGACACTGATCTAGATCTGAAACAGCTTCCTTGGCTTTAAATGGCAAGAAGAGGTAGAGTTGAGTGTCAATTGAATACTCGGGACACCAAACCCCAAAACTGGACAATCTCTCCCTGCAGTTTCATGTAGATGTCAAAAAACAAAAAAGAGGAAACAGAATCCTGAGGGAATCCCCCAGTACCACAACCTGTGTTCTGTAAAATAGTGCCTTCATGTCCCATCTGAAAGAGATGGCACAGGAGGATACCATGGTTGAAGGTACCAAAAACTGCTGAGAGGTCCAGCAGAAGCAGCAAGGACACACTCCTCATATCTAATTCCTCATGTAGACCATCCACTAAGCGATCCCCTGTCCCATAACCAGACCTGAAGCCAAATTGAAATGGATCAAGATAATCTTTATCATCTAGGAACCCCTGGAGCTGAAAAGCCACAACCCACTCCAGCACCTTGCCAAAGAATGGGGAATTAAAGAGTGCTTGGTAATTATCCAATACAGTTGGGTTCCAAGGAGGGTGTTTTTACTAATGGTCTTACTACTGCCTCCTTTAAGCATACTGGGATCCTATCCTGCTGGAAGGAAGCATTCACTATTCCTTGGACGCATTTGACAGCTTTAATAAACCAGGAACAACAAGAGTATAGCAGACGAGTTGTAGCCTTTACCTCTCTGGGGTCCTATCCACATCACTGGGATGCAGGAGCTGAAACTTATCCATCAACACAAGGGAAGGTGGAACCATAGTTACATCCACAGGCATCGAAGTCAGAGTGGATCCAAGCAAAGTAGATTTTGCAAAGTATTGTGCAAAATTTTCACAGCAAGCTCCAGTCTGGTTAACACTATCATCCTATGGTTCATCATGTAAAAGATGGTTGACCTCTCAGAGGAACTCAGCTGGGTAGTGATGCAAATGCAATCGTGGCAGCACAACATGCCTTATTTGCTGCTGGTGCCATGTAATGGACTCTAGCCCGTGTCTGGTCGGATCCACTCCATGTTTTCTGCCATTGTTTCTCTAGTCTCCATCCCATTTGTTTCATCACCACCAGCTCCCCAAGAAACGATGGGGGCAGTTTGGCTCTGCTTCGTGGGAGGGGACACTTAGGAGTGATAGTGTCAGCTACCCTGGCCGTTTCCCCATACTAGAGATCGGCCAGAGCTGAGGCAATAGGAAACTCCTCAAGAGCCACCAGGAAACCATTGGGATCCATCAGGCTCCTGGCGAGGACCGTTTTATTGGTCCCCAGTCCCTGCAGAGGTTCTGAATTCCAGTGAGTTTTTTCATTTATTTACGATATTTTAATCCTGCTAAATCCCACTAGGGGGTGATCTTTCCATGCCAACAGAACTACACAGAGAGCTCCTCCACACCCAGGTCACCAATGGGCCTTTTTACACGACCCCTAAGATCCGCTGGTCCCTTAAATTCGGACCAGAGATCTTGAGGGTTTGTTGCTGTTCCTCCGTCCCCACCCGCTTCGCACTTCTTTGTTCTGTCTGCGTGAGGGGGGGGGGGAGGAAAAAAAAGCCTTAGACAGAGACAAAAGAATAAAAGGCTTACCTCCGGTGCTGGTGGAAGTTGCTCCGACCTCCGTTTACTTCCTGGTTCCTCTTTAAGGGGTGGAGGCAAAAGAAAAACAACAGAAAGAAGCGAGGAGAGCTCAGGCAGTCTCCGCATCAAAATTTTTCACCATAAAAGAGCAGGTACAAGAAAACTGCTGTTTGGTCGCGCTAAAGTGGGCGGGGTCGCACTTAATTGTCTGCAAACTCCGGAGCTGGTGGGTAAACATTTTTAAAGTCCGGAGCTTGCAGCCATTTGCGGCGGAGCTTAGGGGTCGTGTATAAACGCCCAATGTCTACCCAGTACTGAAAAGCAGTTCTAAAGTGTGCCCTGCAGTGTGAATGGGAGCAGATGCCACTTGGAACAGACTCATGGTTGCCATGGAGGACATGGAGTCCTGAGTCACCCTGCTGTCTCAGCAGGGATGTTGAAGGCCACCTGCACAACAAACCTAGGAGACTCCACCCCACCCCCCTCAAGACCAGTTCAGCTACTTCAGGCAGGGAGACAGGAGCAGTAGGGTGGGCAGCACATGGACAGAATCTCTATTCTGCCCTCCCAGGCTCCCAGTTTCAAATACACACATCCAAACCCAGAAAACCAGGGGATGGGACCCATGGCAAGGGAGATAGAATCACAATAGACTACTACTGCAACTTCTCCTCCCTGCCCCTGTGCTGTCCTTGCCTTGCACAGAAAACCCTGGTAAACAAAACTGGCTGAGATTGACAGTCCCAGCCTCATCCAATCAAGTCTGGATCAGGTTGCACCACCAGGATGAAGTCCAGGATTGCTATTGTTTTCTCATTTACTCCTCTGGCATTTACCGAATAGCAGCACTTTCAGCCCAGGGAGGCTGTCGTCATCATCATCTTAAAACGTAAGAACTGAAAGTGATCCTATGGACCACTAAGTCCAGCCCCTGCCAAGGGAGGCAAAGTGCAAAATCAAACTCTTTAACCTCTGCCTCCGTGAGCAGTTGCCTAAACAACTGATGAGTTACCCACAGAACGAACTAAGCTTCGGGACAACCAATATCCTTTCTGTTTCTCTCTCACATGGTACGGAGAGTGATGTTCCCCCCACCTTCTGGTGGTTGGGGACTTCAACGTGCACGCCGAGGAGGAACTCTCTGGTGCGGCTCTGGAATTCATGGAATCCATGACTTCCATGAATCTATCTCAGCATGCTGTGTGTCCCACTCATAGAGCTGGCCACACCCTGGACCTGGTGTTTTCCTCCATGTCGTCAGATTCGTGTCTGAGGGTCAGAGGTATCTCGCCTCTGCCAGTGTCATGGTCGGACCACCACTTGGTAAAATTTTCCCTATCAATCGCCCCCCACCCCGCGGGGAGCGTCGGGCCCATATTTGGGCCCGCCCCCTTAGGCTCCTGGACCCTGCTAGGTTCTTGGAAGCCTTCGGGGAGCTTGCTGACGGCCTGGCAGACGATCCGGTCGATGCCCTGGTGGATAGGTGGTATGAGGGGACCACCAGGGCGGTTGACCGGATCGCCCCCAAGCGCCTCCTGCGCTGTGGAGACTGCTCCTCTCTGTGGTATATGGCGGAGCTGCGGTCGATGAAACAAGAATGCAGGAGGCTAGAGGTCATATGGAGGGCCAGTCGGACGGTAGAGAATAGGGCTGCACTTAAGCAGCTGATTGGCCGCTATCTTCGCACAATCAGGGACGCTAGAACATCCTTTGTCTCCCTGAGAATTGGCGAGGCCTCGAACCGCCAGGCGGAGTTCTTCCGGGTGGTTTGAGACCTCTCCAATCCCAGTCAGCTGGGGCCTCCTCCTAGTGATTTCACTAGTGAGCAATTTGCAGCCCACTTTAGATCTAAAATTGAGGCCATCCGTTCCGACCTGCCCCCCAGTTGCCCTAGTCCATCCCCTGATGTCCCTGGGGCCTCACCCCTCCGTTTCTCTCTCCTGGATGAATTTGGGCCAGTGTCGTCAGCGGAGGCCTCCAGAGCTATGGCTTTTTGCCGGCCAGCGGCCACTCCCTTTGACCCTTGTCGGGCTTGGCTAATTAAATCTGCCGAAGGGAAATTGCCTGAGTGGGTTTCCGCCATTGCCACGGCTTCTTTCAGGGAGGGTTGTTTCCCCGCCTGTTTGAAGGAGACCGTGGTGAAACCCACTCTTAAAAAACCTGGCTTGGCGTCGGACGATTTATCTAACTATCGTCCGATTGCCATTGTTCCCTTCCTGGGCAAGGTTGTCGAGAGGGTGGCCACTGTCAGGCTCCAGTCATACCTGGAGGAAAATCGTATCCTGGATCCCTTCCAATCTGGTTTCGGACCCCTTCGTGGGACCAAGACTGCCCTGGTCGCTCTGCAGGATGACCTCCTCAGGGAGGCCGACAGGGGGTGCTCCTCCCTGCTGATTTTCCTTGATCTGTCAGCTGCCTTTGATACCATCGACCACGGTAACCTGCTGGTCCGGCTGGCCGAGCGGGAATTGGGGGTCAGGCTTTGGCCTGGCCATTCCTTCCTTGGGGGCAGGACTCAGCGGGTTCAGCTGGGTGATGACACGCAGCTCTATCTCTCCTTTTTGTCGTCTGCAGAGGAGGCAATTCGCTCCCTCGATCTGTGCCTGGAGGTGGTCTTGGAATGGACCAGAGATAACTGGCTCAAGCTTAACCCGGAGAAGACGGAGGTTCTGTTCTTCGGGGCGCCCTCGTCTGGGTACAATGACCCCCTCCCTAAACTAGGGGGTGTTTCCCTCCAGCCTACGGACGGTACCAGGAATCTGGGTGTGGTCCTGGATTCAGCCCTCTCCCTGGAAGCCCAGGTGATGGCAGTCTCCAGGGCTGCTTTTATCCACCTCCGCAGGATCGCCCAGATCCTCCAGTACCTTGATGAGTCCTCCCTGAGGACAGTCATGCAGGCCCTCATAATTTCGAGGATTGACTACTGCAATGCCCTCTACGTGGGGTTGCCCTTGACCCTTGTCCAGAGGCTCCAGCGGGTGCAGAATGTGGCGGCCAGACTGGTGGTGGGTGCTCGTAGATTTGAGCACATCACCCCAGTGCTGGCCCGCCTGCATTGGCTACCCATTGTCCTCCGGATAAGGTTCAAGGTCCTGGTTTTGATCTTCAAAGCCCTCCATGGCTTGGGACCAGAGTACCTGTTGGAGCGTATCTCTCAGAGGTCAACTGGGACCAGGCCCACGAGAATGGTGCAGGCACGCTCACTTAGGGTGGCCACACCCAGAGAGGCGTGGAAATCGCGTGCGCATGACCGCGCCTTCTCTGTGGTGGGCCCCATGCTCTGGAACCATCTCCCCAGTGAGCTGCGCCTAGCAGTGTCCCTGCCCGCCTTTTAAAAGGCCCTAAAGACCCATCTGTTTAGGGAGGCTTTCGGCGACCTTTCTCTTTATTTTATTATTATTATTATTATTATTGCCCGCCGCCATTCCTGTTTGTGTTACGCCACCTCTGTGTCTTTACTGTTCCGTTCTGTTATATTTGTGTTTATTGTTTTTATTGTTAGCTGCCCAGAGTTCCCTTTGGGAAGATGGGCAGGATATAAGTCCAATAAATAAATAAATAAATAAATAAATAAATAAATAAATAAATAAATAAATAAATATCCCCCTTATACAGCTGCTCCCTGCCCGCCCGCCCCTGCCCCACTACTCTCTTTCTCATAGAGACACATCCTTGCACCAGCAGACAAGACAACATTGAGAACTTCTCTTCAGAAATTGCATGGGCTGGAAAAAATATCAGAGTAGAACTAAAATGAGAGGGGATGATTTAGGAAGGGTGCAGGGTTTTAAAAATAGAGTTCAAGGATGAAAGAATACAAAAGAAGGAGTTGCTGAAGAAATCCTTATAGGGATTTGCTCGCGGATAGGTTCATGACTCCTCCTGTGATGAAAAGTGCAACATTAAGTTTAATGCAGGCTACACATCCTCTGCGCAGTGAGCTGGGCACTTAATTTACCCATTGAAGGCTGATTGAACCTTAAGAAATGTTTGCTGCTGTAACTTCCATGGCTGAAGGACTTCTGACTCCCATGTGACTAAACCCTCCACCAGCATATTGAAGGCAAATGCCCAAGATTCAAGATAAGACTCCTGAGACAGAATTGGCCCTGTACTGAGGCCACTTGAGTCTGGATCTGGCCAGTTAATGACTTAACAGAGATATATAAATGAAATAAGCAAACAAGTGAGCTTCTGTGGGCCCAGGATGGGGTGGCATAGCTGTCCTCAGCAAGCGTCAGAGTTTAAGGACCCTGCCTACAGAGGAGCTCCTTTGCTCCCTCCGTGAAGCATGATGCTTGCTGAGAAGGCAGAACTCACTCTGGCAATAAGAATGGCATTTAAGTGACATTTAAATAAATTTTAATTTTATTGTTCACACAATGCAAGGGTGATATTGATTTATATTGGCTGCAAAATTGGCTCACAGAGTTTTTTAAACAACAACCACCAGTCACTTCGAAAATTGATCTGTTCAATAGAGTTTTATGGAAAATGGTCAATTTTAGCAGTGTATACAGTAGATGCCAACATTGGCTTAAAACGCTAGAAATAAACTGGTTTCCATTTTGTGCTTGTGAACGGGTGATTGCAGTGACATGAACCTGATTTTAAATGCATCTCTCAGCATAAATCCATTCCAATTGCCAGTGTGACCTCAGTCAATATTCAGAATTGTCAGCCAGCCTGGGGAGGACAAGACAGGTTGGATATTCTGGAAGAAACACGGCGGCAGGGGGTCTGGGTAAAAGGCGGAACTTGACGGAACTCCCTGATTTCATATGATTTTTACATGGGATCCTTCCCAAATCACCATCAAATCACACATCCCATTCATGGTCAACTATTACACAAGAATAATCACGTTTCCTCCAGCGCATGGCTCGGCAGTGGCGCAAAAACATGGTTCCATCGCACGGAACCATCTGATTTCATATGATTTTTACATAGGATCATGATGAATCCACTATCATATACAGAGCCCATTTCAGCCCACAGATTGCACACCAAAAATCATGGGTCCATCAGCGCATGGCTCCACAGTGGCGTAAAAACATGGTTCCAAGGCACGGAACCACACGGAACTACCTGATTTTTACCCAGGATCAACTCCAAAACACTATCGAATCCTAGGCCCCATCCATACACACAGACTGCACACCCGAAATCAAGGATCCATCAGCGCATGGCTCTGCAGTGGCGCAAAAATATGGTTCCAAGGCACGGAACCACACGACACTGCATGATTTTTACCCGGGATCAACTCCAAACCACTATCACTTCCTAGGCGCCATCCATACAGACAGACTGCACACCCGAAATCAGGCGTCCGTCAGCGCATGGCCCTGCAGTGGTGCAAAAACATGGTTCCAAGGCACGGAACCACACGGAACTCCCTGATTTTTACCCAGGATCAACTCCAAAACACTATCCCATCCTAGGCCCCATCCATACACACAGACTGCACATCCGAAATCAGGCGTCCGTCAGCGCATGGCTCTGCAGTGGCGCAAAAACATGGTTCCAAGGCACGGAACCACACGGAACTACCTGATTTTTACCCAGGATCAACTACAAAACACTATCACGTCCTAGGCCCCATCCATACACAAAGACTGCACACCCGAAATCAGGCGTCCGTCAGCGCATGGCTCTGCAGTGCTGCAAAAACATGGTTCCAAGGCACGGAACCACACGGAACTACCTGATTTTTACCCAGGATCAACTCCAAAACACTATCACGTCCTAGGCCCCATCCATACACAAAGACTGCACACCCGAAATCAGGGATCCGTCAGCGCATGGCTCTGCAGTGGCGCAAAAATATGGTTCCAAGGCACGGAACCACACGAAACTACATGATTTTTACCCGGGATCAACTCCAAACCACTATCACATCCTAGGCCCCATCCATACACACAGACTGCACACCCGAAATCAGGCGTCCGTCAGCGCATGGCCCTGCAGTGGTGCAAAAACATGGTTCCAAGGCACGGAACCACACGGAACTCCCTGATTTTTACCCAGGATCAACTCCAAAACACTATCACAACCTAGGCCCCATCCATACACACAGACTGCACACCCGAAATCAGGCGTCCGTCAGCGCATGGCTCTGCAGTGGCACAAAAATATGGTTCCAAGGCACGGAACCACACGGAACTCCCTGATTTTTACCCAGGATCAACTCCAAAACACTATCACATCCTAGGTCCCATCCATACACACAGACTGCACATCCGAAATCAGGGGTCCGTCAGCGCATAGTTCCACAGCGGCGCAAAAACGGGTCTGGGTAAAAGGCGGAACTTGACGGAACTCCCTGATTTTTACCCAGGATCAACTCCAAAACACTATCACAACCTAGGCCCCATCCATACACACAGACTGCACACCCGAAATCAGGCGTCCGTCAGCGCATGGCTCTGTAGTGCTGCAAAAACATGGTTCCAAGGCACGGAACCACACGAAACTACATGATTTTTACCCAGGATCAACTCCAAAACACTATCCCATCCTAGGTCCCATCCATACACACAGACTGCACATCCGAAATCAGGCGTCCGTCAGCGCATGGCTCTGTAGTGCTGCAAAAACATGGTTCCAAGGCACGGAACCACACGGAACTCCCTGATTTTTACCCAGGATCAACTCCAAAACACTATCCCATCCTAGGTCCCATCCATACACACAGACTGCACATCCGAAATCAGGCGTCCGTCAGCGCATGGCTCTGCAGTGGCGCAAAAACATGGTTCCAAGGCACGGAACCACACGAAACTACATGATTTTTACCCGGGATCAACTCCAAACCACTATCACATCCTAGGCCCCATCCATACACACAGACTGCACACCCGAAATCAGGCGTCCGTCAGCGCATGGCCCTGCAGTGGTGCAAAAAAATGGTTCCAAGGCACGGAACCACACGGAACTCCCTGATTTTTACCCAGGATCAACTCCAAAACACTATCACAACCTAGGCCCCATCCATACACACAGACTGCACACCCGAAATCAGGCGTCCGTCAGCGCATGGCTCTGCAGTGGCACAAAAATATGGTTCCAAGGCACGGAACCACACGGAACTCCCTGATTTTTACCCAGGATCAACTCCAAAACACTATCACATCCTAGGTCCCATCCATACACACAGACTGCACATCCGAAATCAGGGGTCCGTCAGCGCATAGTTCCACAGCGGCGCAAAAACGGGTCTGGGTAAAAGGCGGAACTTGACAGAACTCCCTGGTTTTTACCCAGGATCAACTCCAAAACACTATCACATCCTAGGCCCCATCTATACACACAGACTGCACATCCGAAATCAGGCGTCCGTCAGCGCATTGCTCTGCAGTGGCACAAAAATATGGTTCCAAGGCACGGAACCACACGGAACTACCTGATTTTTACCCAGGATCAACTCCAAAACACTATCACATCCTAGGCCCCATCCATACACACAGACTGCACACTCGAAATCAGGGGTCCGTCAGCGCATGGCTCCACAGCGGTGCAAAAACGGGTCTGGGTAAAAGGCGGAACTTGACAGAACTCCCTGATTTTTACCCAGGATCAACTCCAAAACACTATCACATCCTAGGCCCCATCCATACACACAGACTGCACATCCGAAATCAGGCGTCCGTCAGCGCATGGCTCTGCAGTGGCGCAAAAACATGGTTCCAAGGCACGGAACCACACGGAACTACCTGATTTTTACCCAGGATCAACTCCAAAACACTATCACATCCTAGGCCCCATCCATACACACAGACTGCACACCAAAAATCATGGGTCCATCAGCGCATGGCTCCACAGTGGCGCAAAAACATGGTTCCAAGGCACGGAACCACACGGAACTACCTGATTTTTACCCAGGACCAACTCCAAACCAGTATCGCATCCTAGGCCCCATCCATACACACAGACTGCACACCCGAAATCAGGCGTCCATCAGCGCATGGCTCTGCAGTGGCGCAAAAATATGGTTCCAAGGCACGGAACCACACGGAACTACCTGATTTTTACCCAGGATCAACTCCAAACCACTATCACATCCTAGGCCCCATGCATACACACAGACTGCACATCCGAAATCAGGCGTCCGTCAGCGCATGGCTCTGCAGTGGTGCAAAAACATGGTTCCAAGGCACGGAACCACACGGAACTACCTGATTTTTACCCAGGATCAACTCCAAAACACTATCCCGTCCTAGGCCCCATCCATACACACAGACTGCACATCCGAAATCTGGTGTCCGTCAGCGCATGGCTCTGCAGTGGCGCAAAAACATGGTTCCAAGGCACGGAACCACACGGAACTCCCTGATTTTTACCCAGGATCAACTCCAAAACACTATCACATCCTAGGCCCCATCCATACACACAGACTGCACACCCGAAATCAGGCGTCCGTCGGCGCGTGGCTCCACAGCGGCGCAAAAACGGGTCTGGGTAAAAGGCGGAACTTGACGGAACTCCCTGATTTTTACCCAGGATCAACTCCAAAACACTATCACAACCTAGGCCCCATCCATACACACAGACTGCACACCCGAAATCAGGCGTCCATCAGCGCGTGGCTCTGCAGTGGCGCAAAAATATGGTTCCAAGGCACGGAACCACACGGAACTACCTGATCTTTACCCAGGATCAACTCCAAAGCACTATCACATCCTAGGCCCCACCCTTACACACAGACTGCACACCCCAAATCAGGGGTCCGTCAGCGCATGGCTCTGCAGTGGTGCAAAAACATGGTTCCAAGGCACGGAACCACATGGAACTACCTGATTTTTACCCAGGATCAACTCCAAACCACTATCACATCCTAGGCCCTGCCCTTACACACAGACTGCACACCCAAAATCAGGGCTCCGGCAGCGCATGGCTCCATAGTGGCGCAAAAACATGGTTCCAAGGCACGGAACCACACGGAAATGCAGGTTACTTACCTGTAAGTTAAGTTCTTTGAGTGGACCTCTGTGAATACACACAATGGGTCTTCGCGCCTGCGTGCTTGAGTTCCCATTCGTTCCAAGCTTAAGGCTTACAAGCCCCTCCCCTCCGTGCGCATGCTCACCCATCTCCCGCCTTGCTGACTCAGTTCCCCTCTGGTCCGCCGCTGACCCTTTGAGAGTACAACAAGCCATGACGGAGAGAAGTGAAGCGGGTAGGTGGTGTGTATTCACAGAGGTCCACTCGAAGAACTTAACTTACAGGTAAGTAACCTGCATTTCTTCTTCGTGGACTCTGTGAATCCACACATAGCGTGACTGGCAAGCTGACTTACCGGTGGAGGGTAGTCATGGTAGCACAGTTGTCAAAACTGCTTTGCCAAATGCGGCTGATCTCTGCGTCCTGACATCTAGCTTGTAGTGCCTCAGGAACGTAGATGGTCGAGACCAGGTAGCCGCTTTGCATATGTCTTCCAGGGGCACTCCTTTTAGGAAAGCCGTGGAGGAGGCTACTACTCTTGTAGAGCGTGCCTGAGGCATGACAGGTAGGGAGACATGCGCAGTGGTGTAAGCCATTTTGATAGTTGTAACAATCCATCTGGAGATGGATTGAGGGGATACCTGATGACCTCGAGATGGTGCCGAGGTCCTGATAAAGAGCTTGTGTGTCTTTCTAACAGAAGCTGTTCTGGAAGTATAAAAGAGGAGAGCTCTTTTGACGTCGAGGGAATGAAGCTTTCTCTCGAGGTGAGTACTTGGGTTTGGGAAGAAGGTCGGTAGAATAAGTGGCTGAGACACGTGGAAGGATGACACTATCTTCGGTAAGAAAGAGATGTCCGGCCGAAGTTCCACTCTGTCATGATGGAATTTGAGGAACTGTGGGTCCGCTCTGAGCACAGCGAGTTCTGAAGCTCATCTGGCTGATGTGATTGCCACTAGAAAAGCTGTTTTTAAGGTAAGTAAGTACAGAGACGTGGTCGCCATAGGTTCAGGTAGTTAGACAGTTCAGTACCAGGAAGAGAGACCATTGTGGTGTCAGGGCTCTATGTTGTGGACTTAGGTTAGCGATGCCTCGTAGGAACCTCTTAAGTTTAGGATGAATAAACAAGGCTGCCGCCTCCGAATCAGGTGGTTGATGTGCCACTACGGCTGCAATGTAGACTCTTAAGGTAGATAAGGATAGTCCTCTGTTGAAGAGCAAGAGGAGGAATTCTAGGAGGACCTGAATGTTAGTTGGACTCGAGGGTTGAGAGTTGGCTCGAGTGAAATGTAGGAAGGATGCGCACTTATGTGCATATAGTGTATTTGTAGACTTCTTCCTGGAGCTTGTGTGTGCATCTGTAATTGTTAGCAGATGTACCATGCCGTCAGGTGGAGAGTCAGGACGTCTGGGTGTCTGACTTGGCCCTGGTGTTGTGTCAGGAGATCAGGCATTGATGTCAGCCTGATAGAGTTGATCGCCATTGTTTGTAAGACTTGAAACCATGGCTGTCTTGGCCACCATGGGGCCAGCAGTATGACATGGGCTCCGTGGTGCCTGATCTTCATCAGCATTCTCTGGATGAGTGGTATTGGTGGGAACGCGTAGAGAAGATCCGGGGGCCAGCTGGTGGCAAAGGCATCTCCCTGTGAGTGTTTGCCTATTCCTGCTCTGGAGCAGTACAAGCTGCATTTGGTGTTGGATTGAGATGCAAATAGATCCATGGTTGGGGTGGCCCACCTGGTGCAGAGGATCTGAAACGCTGTCTCTGAGAGGCTCCACTCATGGTTGTCGTGGGTGAGGCGGCTCAGTTCATCTGCCGCCACATTGTTGCATGACGCAATATGTATGGCTATTGGGTGAATGCCCTTGGCTATGCACCATCTCCAAAGTTTGAGGGTGAGGTGCAGTAGAGATTTCGAGTAACAAAGTGCTGTAGTATTGTCTGTTATTACTTGGACCGTCTTGTGTGCAAGGAGGAGTTCGAATGCCTTGAGGGCTTTGAAAATGGCAAGGAGTTCTAGGTAGTTGATATGATGGGCTTGCTCCTTGAGTGTCCACCGGAGATGGATCGTACTGGCATCTGTGGTTACCTGGATGGACGGGTAACGCTGTTTGAAGGGCTTTCCTGTTCTTAGATCGCGGGAGGACTTCCACCACCTTAGGCTGGTGAGGAGGGCGGAGGTGACTCTGAGCCGTTTGGACGGGTTGTCGCGGTGAGGTCAAAACTGGGCTAGAAGCCATGAGGTCTCATGCGGAGTCTGGCGTGTGGGATGATAGCTGTAGTTGAGGCCATCAGGCCTAGTAAGCGTTGGGCCTGATGTGCAGATACCTTTGTGGAGTCCAGAAAGGGGCCTAGGATGTGATACTGGTTTGGAGCTGCTCCTGGGTAAACATCAGGTAGTTCCATGTGGTTCTGTGCCTTGGAACCATGTTTTTGCGCCACTGGGGAGCCATGCGCTGACGGACCCCTGATTGGGTGTGCAGTCTGTGTGTAAAGGTGGGGCCTAGGATGTGATACAGGTTTGGAGTTGATCCTGGGTAAAAATCAGGTAGTTCCGTGTGGTTCCGTGCCTTGGAACCATGTTTCTGCAGCACTGCAGAGCCATGCGCTGACGGACGCCTGATTTTGGGTGTGCAGTCTTTGTGTATGGATGGGGCCTAGGACGTGAAAGTGTTTTGGAGTTGATCCTGGGTAAAAATCAGGGAGTTCCGTGTGGTTCCGTGCCTTGGAACCATGTTTTTGCACCACTGCAGAGCCATGCGCTGACGGACGCCTGATTTCGGGTGTGCAGTCTGTGTGTATGGATGGGGCCTAGGATGTGATAGTTTTTTGGAGTTGATCCTGGGTAAAAATCAGGTAGTTCCGTGTGGTTCCGTGCCTTGGAACCATATTTTTGCGCCACTGCAGAGTCATGCGCTGACGGACGCCTGATTTCGGGTGTGCAGTCTGTGTGTATGGATGGGGCCTAGGATGTGATAGTGTTTTGGAGTTGATCCTGGGTAAAAATCAGGTAGTTCCGTGTGGTTCCGTGCCTTGGAACCATGTTTTTGCGCCACTGCAGAGCCATGCGCTGACGGACGCCTGATTTTGGATGTGCAGTCTGTGTGTATGCATGGGGCCTAGGATGTGATAGTGGTTTGGAGTTGATCCTGGGTAAAAATCAGGTAGTTCCGTGTGGTTCCGTGCCTTGGAACCATATTTTTGCGCCACTGCAGAGCCATGCGCTGACGGACGCCTGACTTAGGGTGTGCAGTCTGTGTGTATGGATGGGGCCTAGGATGCGATACTGGTTTGGAGTTGATCCTGGGTAAAAATCAGGTAGTTCCGTGTGGTTCCGTGCCTTGGAACCATGTTTTTGCGCCACTGGGGAGCCATGCGCTGATGGACCCATGATTTTTGGTGTGCAGTCTGTGTGTATGGATGGGGCCTAGGATGTGATAGTGTTTTGGAGTTGATCCTGGGTAAAAATCAGGTAGTTCCGTGTGGTTCCGTGCCTTGGAACCATGTTTTTGCGCCACTGCAGAGCCATGCGCTGACGGACGCCTGATTTCGGATGTGCAGTCTGTGTGTATGGATGGGGCCTAGGATGTGATAGTGTTTTGGAGTTGATCCTGGGTAAAAATCAGGGAGTTCCGTCAAGTTCCGCCTTTTACCCAGACCCGTTTTTGCGCCGCTGTGGAGCCATGCGCTGACGGACCCCTGATTTCGGGTGTGCAGTCTGTGTGTATGGATGGGGCCTAGGATGTGATAGTGTTTTGGAGTTGATCCTGGGTAAAAATCAGGTAGTTCCGTGTGGTTCCGTGCCTTGGAACCATGTTTTTGCGCCACTGCAGAGCCATGCGCTGACGGACGCCTGATTTCGGATGTGCAGTCTGTGTGTATGGATGGGGCCTAGGACGTGATGCTGGTTTGGAGTTGTTCCTGGGTAAAAATCAGGTAGTTCCGTGTGGTTCCGTGCCTTGGAACAATGTTTTTGCACCACTGCAGGGCCATGCGCTGACGGATCCCTGATTTCGGGTGTGCAGTCTTTGTGTATGGATGGGGCCTAGGATGTGATAGTGTTTTGGAGTTGATCCTGGGTAAAGATCAGGTAGTTCCGTGTGGTTCCCTGCCTTGGAACCATATTTTTGCGCCACTGCAGAGCCATGCGCTGATGGACGCCTGATTTCGGGTGTGCAGTCTGTGTGTATGGATGGGGCCTAGGATGTGATAGTGTTTTGGAGTTGATCCTGGGTAAAAATCAGGGAGTTCCGTCAAGTTCCGCCTTTTACCCAGACCCGTTTTTGCGCCGCTGTGGAGCCATGCGCCGACGGACGCCTGATTTCGGGTGTGCAGTCTGTGTGTATGGATGGGGCCTAGGATGTGATAGTGTTTTGGAGTTGATCCTGGGTAAAAATCAGGTAGTTCCGTGTGGTTCCGTGCCTTGGAACCATATTTTTGTGCCACTGCAGAGCCATGCGCTGACGGACGCCTGATTTTGGGTGTGCAGTCTGTGTGTATGGATGGGGCCTAGGATGTGATAGTGTTTTGGAGTTGATCCTGGGTAAAAATCAGGTAGTTCCGTGTGGTTCCGTGCCTTGGAACCATGTTTTTGCGCCACTGCAGGGCCATGCGCTGACGGACGCCTGATTTCGGATGTGCAGTCTGTGTGTATGGATGGGGCCTAGGACGTGATGCTGGTTTGGAGTTGATCCTGGGTAAAAATCAGGTAGTTCCGTGTGGTTCCGTGCCTTGGAACCATGTTTTTGCACCACTGCAGGGCCATGCGCTGACGGATCCCTGATTTCGGGTGTGCAGTCTTTGTGTATGGATGGGGCCTAGGATGTGATAGTGTTTTGGAGTTGATCCTGGGTAAAGATCAGGTAGTTCCGTGTGGTTCCGTGCCTTGGAACCATATTTTTGCGCCACTGCAGAGCCATGCGCTGATGGACGCCTGATTTCGGGTGTGCAGTCTGTGTGTATGGATGGGGCCTAGGATGTGATAGTGTTTTGGAGTTGATCCTGGGTAAAAATCAGGGAGTTCCGTCAAGTTCCGCCTTTTACCCAGACCCGTTTTTGCGCCGCTGTGGAGCCATGCGCCGACGGACGCCTGATTTCGGGTGTGCAGTCTGTGTGTATGGATGGGGCCTAGGATGTGATAGTGTTTTGGAGTTGATCCTGGGTAAAAATCAGGTAGTTCCGTGTGGTTCCGTGCCTTGGAACCATATTTTTGCGCCACTGCAGAGCCATGCGCTGACGGACGCCTGATTTCGGGTGTGCAGTCTGTGTGTATGGATGGGGCCTAGGATGTGATAGTGTTTTGGAGTTGATCCTGGGTAAAAATCAGGGAATTCCGTGTGGTTCCGTGCCTTGGAACCCTGTTTTTGCGCCACTGCGGGCCATGCGCTGAGAACGCCTGATTTTGGTGTGCAGTTGTGTGTATGGATGGGGCCTAGGACGTGATGTGTTTGGAGTTCATGCTGGGTAAATATCAGGTAGTTCCGTGTGGTTCCGTGCCTTGGAACCATGTTTTTGCCCACTGCAGGCCATGCGCTGACGGATCCCTGATTTCGGGTGTGCAGTCTTGTGTGTATGGATGGGGCCTAGGATGTGATAGTGTTTTGGAGTTGATCCTGGGTAAAGATCAGGTAGTTCCGTGTGGTTCCCTGCCTTGGAACAATATTTTTGCGCCTCTGCTTTGAGTTTCGGTTTTGGAGTCCTGATTTCGTGTGTGCTGTCTGTGTGTATGGATGGGGCCTAGGATGTGATAGTGTTTTGGAGTTGATCCTGGGTAAAAATCAGGGAGTACCGTCAAGTTCCTCCTTTTACCCAGACCCGATTTTGCGCCTCTGTGTAGCCATGCGCGACGGACGCCTGATTTCGGTGTGCAGTCTGTGTGTATGGATGGGGCCTAGGATGTGATAGTGTTTTGGAGTTGATCCTGGGTAAAAATCAGGTAGTTCCGTGTGGTTCCGTGCCTTGGAACCATATTTTTGCGCCACTGCAGAGCCATGCGCTGACGGACGCCTGATTTCGGGTGTGAAGTCTGTGTGTATGGATGGGGCCTAGGATGTGATAGTGTTTTGGAGTTGATCCTGGGTAAAAATCAGGGAATTCCGTGTGGTTCCGTGCCTTGGAACCCTGTTTTTGCTCCACTGGGGAGCCATGCGCTGATGAACGCCTGATTTTTGGTGTGCAGTCTGTGTGTATGGATGGGGCCTAGGACGTGATAGTGTTTTGGAGTTGATCCTGGGTAAAAATCAGGTAGTTCCGTGTGGTTCCGTGCCTTGGAACCATGTTTTTGCGCCACTGCAGAGCCATGCGCCGACGGACGCCTGATTTCGGATGTGCAGTCTGTGTGTATGGATGGGGCCTAGGATGTGATAGTGTTTTGGAGTTGATCCTGGGTAAAAATCAGGTAGTTCCGTGTGGTTTCGTGCCTTGGAACCATATTTTTGCGCCACTGCAGAGTCATGCGCTGACGGATGTCTGATTTCGGGTGTGCAGTCTTTGTGTATGGATGGGGCCTAGGACGTGATAGTGTTTTGTAGTTGATCCTGGGTAAAAATCAGGTAGTTCCGTGTGGTTCCGTGCCTTGGAACCATATTTTTGCGCCACTGCAGAGTCATGCGCTGACGGACGCCTGATTTCGGATGTGCAGTCTTTGTGTATGGATGGGGCCTAGGACGTGATAGTGTTTTGTAGTTGATCCTGGGTAAAAATCAGGGAGTTCCGTCAAGTTCCGCCTTTTACCCAGACCCGTTTTTGCGCCGCTGTGGAACTATGCGCTTACGGACGCCTGATTTCGGATGTGCAGTCTTTGTGTATGGATGGGGCCTAGGATGTGATAGTGTTTTGGAGTTGATCCTGGGTAAAAATCAGGTAGTTCCGTGTGGTTCCGTGCCTTGGAACCATATTTTTGCGCCACTGCAGAGTCATGCGCTGACGGACGCCTGATTTCGGGTGTGCAGTCTTTGTGTATGGATGGGGCCTAGGACGTGATAGTGTTTTGTAGTTGATCTGGGTAAAAATCAGTAAAATATCGTGTGGTTCCGTGCCTTGGAACCATATTTTTGCGCCTCTGCAGAGTCATGCGCTGACGGACGCCTGATTTCGGATGTGCAGTCTGTGTGTATGGATGGGGCCTAGGATGTGATAGTGTTTTGGAGTTGATCCTGGGTAAAAATCAGGGAGTTCTGTCAAGTTCCGCCTTTTACCCAGACCCGTTTTTGCGCCGCTGTGGAACCATGCGCTGACGGACCCCTGATTTCGAGTGTGCAGTCTGTGTGTATGGATGGGGCCTAGGATGTGATAGTGTTTTGGAGTTGATCCTGGGTAAAGATCAGGTAGTTCCGTGTGGTTCCGTGCCTTGGAACCATATTTTTGCGCCACTGCAGAGCCATGCGCTGACGGACGCCTGATTTCGGGTGTGCAGTCTTTGTGTATGGATGGGGCCTAGGACGTGATAGTGTTTTGTAGTTGATCCTGGGTAAAAATCAGGTAGTTCCGTGTGGTTCCGTGCCTTGGAACCATATTTTTGCGCCACTGCAGAGTCATGCGCTGATGGACCCATGATTTTTGGTGTGCAATCTGTGGGCTGAAATGGGCTCTGTATATGATAGTGGATTCATCATGATCCTATGTAAAAATCATATGAAATCAGATGGTTCCGTGCGATGGAACCATGTTTTTGCGCCACTGCCGAGCCATGCGCTGGAGGATACGTGATTATTCTTGTGGAATAGTTGGCCATGAATGGGATTTGTGATTTGATGGTGATTTGGGAAAGATCCCATGTAAAAATCATATGAAATCAGGGAGTTCCGTCAAGTTCCGCCTTTTACTTTCTTCCCGGCGGCAGGCTAAGCTGAGGGCTCCCGTGGCTGCCTGTTGAGGACCAGAAACATACTTTGCCCATACTTCATGGTGTGCCTATTTGTTTCATCGACGACGTCATCCCTGGTTAAAAGGAGGAAGGGATGCTGCATCTTGCCATCCACTGCCCCGCTCCCACACCACCTGCTTCCTCTTCCTTTCGCCCCTGCCAAAAGCTGCTTGCCTCGGAGTTGGCGTGGACCAGGGTCGGAGGCAGCCCGGGGACCCCGCGAGGTCGCTCCCTGGCCCGCACAAACACAGAGGAACTCTGCAAGGAGCAAGGCAGAGGCAATCCCTTAGACGTGTCCATGAGCCAGGCGGCCTGGCGGGTGCGGTGGGTGGAGACTTGGCGCGCCCGGACCCCTGCACGTCGGAAGCCCGGCGGAGCTGCGTCTCGGCCGAGGGAATCCCGCAAGGCGGTGTGGCGTGACGATGGAAGGAGCCGCTCCCGAGCGGGGGCGGGGGGAATCGACGAAGGAACGGCTGCTGGGCGGGCTCCCCGCCTCCTCCTTGCCTCCTCCCCGAGGCCCTTCTGCTTGCTCAGTTTTTCCAAGGTTTGCGGCAAGCAAAGTGGCTCCACCTTTCGTCCAGCCACTCCTGCCACCGGCGCCTGCTCGCCCGCCCGCCCGCCCGCCCGTCGGGTGTCTGTTACAGCCTGATCGCCGAGCAACCGTGGGCCGCAACGGGAAGGAGGAGCCTCTCTCCCCCTTTCCCCCCACCCCCGCCGCCCGAACCAGCCGGATCGCACGTTCCCGTCTTCCTCTGGCAGAGAAACTAGCTAGCCTGCAGTGCTTGCTTCCCTTCTGCGGCTTGAGCGGGCGTTGGCTTCCCCGTTCAGAAGTGTTTCGAGAGAGGACTATTTAGCTCCGTCGCTCGTGCGATGCACAAACCCCTCCGGGCACCCAAACGGCCGGCGAGAGCTGCGCAGCATCCCGGCAATAGCGGAGGCATTGGGGTTGCCGTGAGTAGACCAGGCGTCTCTCTTGCTCGGTGCCAAACTTGCCATGCCAGGCAGGCACAATCCACAGTCTGAGCAGGGTACCTGCGCAGCAGCAATGATCCAGGCCGAGTTCTTGCTAGGGATAAAGAAAAATCAAACGGAAGACCTCCTAATGCCTTTATACAAAAATTTGCTGGCCAAGGGGGGGGGGGTTCAAGGCATCAATAATGTTCCTCTGTAGAAGCAGAACCAGGAATAAGTAGGGAAAGAGGCACACCTTCAAATGTGTTAATGGTCCAGCTGTCCCACTCGCCACTGCAGGAGTATACTGGATACCTTTTGTTGTGGTTGCGCAGCATCCAGATGAGAATCAAAGAACATGAAAGATATGGCAGGCTTAAATTTTGAAAGGATGTCACATTGAAGAGAGAACGGGTTTGTTTTCCATGGCTTCAGAGACTAGGACTCGGGGCAATGTTTCAAACTACAGGAAAAGATATTCCATTTTATTTAACATTAGGAAGAACTTTGTGACAGTTAGAGCTGTTCGGCAGTGGAATATGCTGGCACAAAGGAGGGTGGCAGAGTCTCCTTCTTTGGAGTTTTTAAGCAGAGGCTGGATGGCCATCTGTCAGAAATATTGTGATGGGGTTCCTGCATGGCAGGTGGTTGGACTGGATGGCCTTTGAGGTCTCTTCCAACCACAAAGCGCAGCATCCAGACAAGAATCAAAGAGCATGAAAGACACTGCAGGCTAAAACAATCAGAAAAATCAGCAGTAGCTGAACACACCCTGAAACAAACTGGACATGAAATCCTCTTCCAGGACACAGAGGTACTGGACAAAACTGCCAATCACTATGTCAGACTGCACAGGGAAGCCACTGAAATCCACAAGCATAAGCACAGTTTCAACAAAAAAGAAAGTCTAAAAATCAACAAAGCCTGGCTTCCAGTACTAAAGGCTGCAGAGTGCAAAAAGGTCAAAGCTCAATGATTCCCATCCAGCCACAAGCAAAGGTGATCAGTTCACACAATAGAACAACTAATCACCCATCAACTACATATTAGGATTGTTGCTACCCCCTGATTACATTGACACTTCTTAATCCCTCCATCACAATACAATGGCTAACACCTATTGTCCTCAATAGGACAAACTTCCTCTTTCCCATATCTTTAAGAACCCCATTCTCATTCACTCTATACCCCAGAACGCAGAGAGAAACTCCTTGTTCCCTGACCTGTGAACCCTGTTTTAAAGAGTTTATGCTGTATTGTTTACTTATAATGTTAATAACAAAGAAATATTGCAACATTTATTAGACAAAGGAGAATAAATATACCATATATTGTACAACAGAAGCTTTTACAGAATTTTATAAAAGGAGAAGAAGATAGAATAGAATAGAATAGAGTTTTATTGTCATTATGCATATGCAAGATATGCACAACGAAATTAGAGTGCTGTTCCACAACACACTCTAAACAAAGAACCATACAAAACACATAAAACACCATACAAGATATTAAAAACTCTTAAAATCGCTTACAAAATTTAAAAAACTACTTAAAAACTTATTAGGATGGTGCTAAACCTGTCGCGTTTAACTTGGATACCGCTCTGGGATAAAAACTGTTTTTTAGTTTATTTGTCCTTGACCTAAGAGTCCTATATCTCCTGCCAGACGGCAACAGTTCAAAAAATTGGTGGCCAGGATGCGAAGGGTCTCTCAGAATTCGAGATGTCTTCCTCGAGCATCTGGAGTTGTATAATTCTTCCAAAGGAGGAAGAGGACAGCCCACTATCCTCTCAGCCATGTTTATAACCTTCTGGAGCGCCCTTCTATCTGCCACTGTGCAAGTGGTGAACCAGACACAGAGACAGTAAGTGATGGTGCTTTCTATAAAGCCCGGGTAGAAGGTTACCAACAGTTTCTTAGACAGTTGTTCCC
>JAWVWN010004435.1:0-25943 GCA_037367305.1 Phrynocephalus vlangalii | reverse complement strand
ACTAAATGGCTTCCTGTTTTCTCACTGTATTCTCACAGTACTCTTATCAGGGATAAGAGAAGCTGAAGGCCTCTTGCCACTGCTGGCATAACCCAGAGAGGGACTGTTTTTCATTCACACGAAAATCATGTGAACTTTTGCTAGAATCCAAAAGTTTTGGGATGGTGGATATGTCATCATCAGCACTGCTGCAGCCACCTGCACCTCCTATCAGATGGGACTGCTTGCCAGGGACTGGGTGGCAAAGGGGGGCAATAATGCTACAAAAAGCATTATTTTTGTAGCATTATTGCCCTCCCTCCCCAGTCTTGTCATGTCACCATGTGTTCAAATTTACTGCAGCCTCAGTTTCATCAGTTTTGCTTCAAAGGCTTGATTCAATCTATGACTTACTTGTTTATCCTTCTTGTGGTCCAGGGAATTTACAATGTTTACCTCCAGCACCATATTTAAAGTAAATCAATTCCCACCCCCTCTCTGAGCAGTGTCCAGCTGTCACACCTGTATATAGTAATTGGGAATACTGTACAAAAATAGGGGTGATCTGGATCGTGGTCTTCAGTGATGCTTTTTTACACTTGAGGATGTTTTCTAATTATTGCGTAGTTTTCCCCATGTCCAGGAACTCTGCATTTCAGCAAGCATTGAGAACTGAGTACAGTGGACCCTCATATAGCAAACGGTTTCTATAACATAAAATCTGTACAACATCAAAAATTCTGGAGATAGGGGAAATTTGCTTTACAGAAATGCCTATGGGGCGAATCCATACAAAAGAAAAATGGTTGCGATTAGGGATTATTCCTTTTTCAATGCATTCCTATGGGAAATTTGTATAAAAAGAAAATTTGCTTAACAGAATTTTATTTGGAACGAATTAATTTCTTTATGCAAGGTACCAATGTAGATTAAAATACGGTCTCTTTAAAAGGGGAAATAGCAGGATAAAGACTAATACGTTTGATCTGACACAAGAGCAAACCATACTCAGGAGGAGTAGGGTCTCTCTTAGGGCATGAAATAATGAGCTCAGGGGACAGGAAGAAGCCATATTTAGGCTGATTAGTAGGGAACACTTGCTAACCTTTAGAGCAATGGGACAATGGAACCACAGGAGGTGATGAGCACTCCAGCACTGGAGGCATTCAAGAGAAAACTGGACAGCCCTGTCCGATCAGCTTTGACTTGGATTCCTGCCTTCAGCAGGGGTTTGGGCTCAATGGCCTTATAGGCCCTTTCCAACTCAATTATTCTAAGATTCAATGATTCTGAGCTTTTGTGGATTACAGCCCCCTTATCAGATGGGTGGACCTGCTGACGTCAGTCAAACTGATGCCAAATAAATTCTGTTCCTCTCTGCAGTATAACGGTACTTCGGTGTTGTTTATTTGTTGCAACAGATTATATAACTACACTTTGGAAATCTTTGTTGAGTTACTGAGAATAATAATAATAATAATAAAACATGCCAGGAAATATGCCCGGCCAACAAATGTTTACCTTGGCTAGCAAGAGCGGAGGTCTCATAACTTATGTTTGAGCTGGTGGCTTATGTTGCTAATTTTTTTTTAAAAAAAACTAGAAAGTAGCTAAGTTTTCTTGTACAAGGTTTTTGCTCTCATGTAGGAAGTCAATTCCTTGATGTTAGTTACCTGTGATTGTCAGTCATACTCATTAGGGAATGCCAAAGAAGTCTGGAAGTTGAGTCATGGCAACTGAACTTCTTTTCTTGAGAGATTGTAACATTTCGCTGCTCATCCAAACAGCTTCGTCACTCTGAGCTTTCCACAGACTGATGAAGCTGCTTGGATGAGCAGCGAAACGTTTCACTCTCTCAAGAAAAGAAGTTCAGTTACCATGACTCAACTTCAAGATAAACTCACCTGGATGACTGAGAATCTTCACAGACACAATGCCAAGGAAGGTGAGACAGATTGAAACAATGTACTTCATGGGGCTGATGCACAGTAAGCATGCTTAGAATCGCATCCTGCATCCTAAAGGAGGTTAACAGGAGCAGAAGGCTCTCCCCTAACCTGGATTTGCTTCAGGCTCCAACTCTGACATTCTGCTGCATCTACATTTGCTCAGTGTCCTAGGTGAGGCCTCCTGCTATTTCAGTGCCACCCAGTTGCCCAATGCACACCCTACAGATATGACAGCTGGCACGGTTGCTTGCTTCCTCTCCCTCTGCATTTTCTTCTTAATTAGGAGCTGAGTTTGAGGAGCAGAATGCCTAGTATTTGTGGCCACACGGAATGATTAGAAGTATTTGTTGAGTCATGTCATGCCTTTGTAGCGTATATCTAAATCCTTGTTTTATTCAATAGGGAATGATAGCTACAGAGTATTCACCAGATTTGTTTATCTATTGATTTATCTATCATTGGGATTTACATCCTCTCTTTTAACCAATAAAGAGACTTAAGGAATGTTACAGTAATATTGAACAAAAAGTTGAGTTGAAACCTCAGACATGATTGAAGATTAAAACAGAATTAAAGAAAGCAAAGTGTTCTGCTTACATACTGCCCCATACCACTTCAAGAAGTCTCTGGGCGGCTTACAATTTAATTACAGTATGGAGGCGAACATTTGAAACAAGTTTTAAACATAACACTTGATGAAAAGGCAGTGTCTAACTGCTAACAGTTCAGCAACTTGCCAGTTCCCATTAGCCTGCTTGAATAACGAAGTCTTTCTCTGCTTTTAAACTTGAGAGCAGCCCTGCTTAGCTGTGCCTGATGGAAAAATGAGAAATTCAAATGCTTTCATCTTCACACAGCAGTAACCAAAATGGGTCCAATAAAAGTCCTCATTACATGATTATTATGTAAGGTATTGTTAACACCTCTCTCTCTCTCCCCCCTCTCTCTGTGTGTGTTCATGTTGGCATTTGTCAAACATTTATGCAGGGTGTGAAATGTTGCTCTTCATACACACTCTTGTGGGATTTCCAGAGGCACCTGATTGTCTATAATGGAAACAGGATATTGCCCTTGGTGTACTAAATGGACAATGATGACAGCACCCAACAATGGTCTTCAGTGTTCCGGCAGTGAACTTCGTCTTTTTTAATAGGCAAAGTCACCACCACTGAAGCCGTCACAAATCATTTCACTAATGGTTTTGTGTTAATTATTACTGGGTGCGCTAATGGAGTTCCACTTGTCAAACTGTCAGAGTGCGATTAGTTCTCTTTTTCAAACAATGGGCAGTGTACCAAACTAACCATAAAATCCTAAAGTCTGTTTTAAAAGCTATCACAATGTCACTGGCAATGCATGTTCCATCACTAGATATAATGACTTGTGTTTCTCAAACACAAATGGAACGATTTGAAATTTCCAGTACTAGGTTCTTCTCCTTCTCTACCGGGGTTTTTCCTTCAATGACTCTTCAACTTTGAACATACAATTAATTTTTAGATATTTTATCTCTGCTAAAATGGAGAAGTCATAAGAATGTTTGAATAAGAAGCAGAAAATAAATTTACCCAGAGAGCATGAATTTCTGAAGTGCATTTCTATGAACACAGTGTGTGTAGCTATGATTAACGTGTTTATTTATAACATTTTCTCCTGTTTTTGCTTTAAAAAATTAACAGCTAATAAAAAGAGAAAAACAATGTATAAATATTATAAAAATGCAGATTCAGTGAGCAACCAAGAGTCTTGTGACACTTTGAAGACTACTAACTTCCTACCCAGTGTGATGAGTAACAGACTAGGACTCAGGAGAGCTGAGTTTGAATCCTTGCTTAGATATGGAAACTAGGGCCTCATGGCACAGTAGTTAAGCTGCTGTAACACAGCCATAACTGCTCACAACCTGGGGTTCAATCCCAGGTAGCTGGCTCAAGGTTCATTCAGCCTTCCATCCTTCTAAGGTTGGTAAAATGAGTACCCAACTCACGGGGGTGGGGGGCAATGTGTAGCCTCCGTACTTACTTGTAAACTGCCCAGAGAGTGCTTTAAGCACTATGAGGCAGGTATATAAGCAGCACATTTTGCTTTTACTTTTTAAAATCAGTTTCAACTTGATGCGAGAAATTGATGTCAGAAATTTTTTCATCTCTGGAAAAATGTATGCCAAACAAAACTGGACAGTCTTGGTTTAAAGCACCATAATGCTCCTTGTTGGTGGTCGTGCAGTAGCCTAACACAGCTACTTGTCCTCTGGAAACATCCCATCGAAACACTTTGTGATTCTCTCAATGAAAGACATACCTCGCAACAAATATCTCTGGCAATGAACTGGCCAATCTGTTGTTTTTAAGGAAGATTTTATATATATATATGCATGTTAGGGTGGATTCGGGTTTCTTCCCGTGTAGAAATCTGGTTGTTTTGGCGACGTTTCGACGAGGTCTCACTCGTCATCTTCAGGCTGGTGTTCTGGCTTCTTTCTTCTTGAAGCAAAGCGTGATCTCAGTTGAAGTCCTTCTATAAATACTGCTGGGGGTGTGTGGTTTGCTTGCTCTGTTGCTGATTGTAGGTTCGTTTGTTCTTTTGTGATCTGCTGTGTGGCTGAGGCGATCGTTAAGGGATTAACTGCTGGTGGGTTAGATGGCTGTTTAGAGACATCCTGTGTGGGTGAGGTGCTGGATGTGTGTCTATCAGCCTTTTGTTTCTTAACGACCTTGGTGATGGGCGTTCTGGCAGCATCCTGGGCTTTGGTGGAGTGGGGTCCTGTGTCTTGTGAATTCATTTTGGTCTGGCTACGTGTCTGTGGTCTCCCAATGTTTTTTTGGCGTGTGTGAGTGTGCTCCATGTGGTGACTGGAGTGGGGTGTAGCAGTAGATGGTGCAGTCGTGGTTTTGTTATTGGATGGTGGTTTCGTTTCATCTGTGGGAAGGGTCTGGGTTTGTGTTTGGTGTGGATGGAGGGTGGTGGCATCTTGTGTCCTTTTGGACCTGGTGTCAGACTTTGTGACCACCATCCAATAACAAAACCACGACTGCACCATCTACTGCTACACCCCACTCCAGTCACCACATGGAGCACACTTACACACGCCAAAAAAACATTGGGAGACCACAGACACGTAGCCAGACCAAAATGAATTCACAAGACACAGGACCCCACTCCACCAAAGCCCAGGATGCTGCCAGAACGCCCATCACCAAGGTCGTTAAGAAACAAAAGGCTGATAGACACACATCCAGCACCTCACCCACACAGGATGTCTCTAAACAGCCATCTAACCCACCAGCAGTTAATCCCTTAACGATCGCCTCAGCCACACAGCAGATCACAAAAGAACAAACGAACCTACAATCAGCAACAGAGCAAGCAAACCACACACCCCCAGCAGTATTTATAGAAGGACTTCAACTGAGATCACGCTTTGCTTCAAGAAGAAAGAAGCCAGAACACCAGCCTGAAGATGACGAGTGAGACCTCGTCGAAACGTCGCCAAAACAACCAGATTTCTACACGGGAAGAAACCCGAATCCACCCTAACATGCATACCTATACCCGTGAAAATCTACAAAAACAAATATCCGACCTCTACGGGGAGGAAACCTTCCAGCTGACCAGAACCTACGAGAAACTAGAAGTCCGAAGAGCCACCATCTTATGTGACATTGCATTCCTACGCAACTGCCGAGACAAAAATGTGATCCCCACAAGCTTCCAACTGAAATTCCACTCAAAAACCCCATCCAGCGAAAGGATCCTGAAAAGAACAGAACTAGCCCTAATCAGAAGCGAACTACACAGGAAAAGATACCTACTAGATCAAACCAACAGAGACCTACTCACTCTCCACCTCAAACTCAGCAACAAAATCCACCCAACACTCTGGAACAAATCCAAGCAACTCGCCGCCTGGAGAGCTGAAACAGAGACCTCCCACAAGACAGACACACACACCAACAAACTCCACAAACTGGAAAAACGCCAGAAGCCCAACCCCCCCCCCCCCCACAGCAGCCCATGAAACAAACAGTTCACAACATATCAGACAGGACACTCACCATCGCAGAGACCAAAGTCCTGTCCAAAGGATTCAACTTTGCAGTCGCCCCCAGACACATCCCCACTGAAAACATCATATGCGGAGTGGAAGCCAGCCTAACCAAAATCAACCCAGATGAAGCCAACAAAATCAGACTCGAAGTCACCAATGTCCTCTGCTCCAGCAAACCACCCAGAAGCAATTTACACAAAGAAGAACAAAAAGCCCTCACCAACCTGAGGAAAGACAACAACATAATCATTCTCCCAGCAGACAAAGGCAATGCCACAGTGGTGATGAACACATCTGACTACCAAGCCAAACTATCCAACCTACTACAAGACCCTGCTTACATACCTTTGAACACAGACCCCACCACCTACCTGGAAAAAACCACCAAAGCCAAAATAAAAGCCTTAAGTGAAGAAATCAAGCCAAGCATCATCCCCAGAGAGAAATCATCCAGATGCCCCAAGCTCTACGGCCTCCCCAAGATTCACAAAGAAGGAACACCTCTCAGACCCATAGTCAGCTCCATAGGCTCACCTCTACAAAACCTCGCCAAATTTCTTGCCAAACAACTCCAGCCCTATGCAGAATCCATCACTTCATATGTACAAAACTCGTTCCACTTCATAGAAATTATAAAGAAACAAGACCTACAACCCAATGACCTACTCGTGAGCTTCGATGTTGTTTCGCTCTTCACACAAGTGCCCATTCAAGAAGCCTTGACAGCTATCCACAACAAATACAACCCCCCAAGCACATCCTAGATCTGACCAACCACTGCCTAACCAACACATACTTCATCCACAATGGACAAAGATACAAACAGATAGAAGGAGCACCCATGGGATCACCCCTCTCACCGGTCATCGCAAACCTATATATGGAACACTTTGAAACCAACGCGTTACAGAAGTCCGAACATAAACCCAAACTCTGGCTCAGATATGTTGACGACACCTTTGTTATCTGGCCACACGGGAAAGATAAACTGAACAACTTCCTCACACATCTCAACAGCCTACACCCCAAAATACAATTCACTATGGAAATAGAAGCCAACAACCAACTTCCCTTCCTGGACGTCCTAATCTACAAAAAACCCGACGGCTCCTTAGGACATACCATCTACCAGAAAAAAACACATACAAACCACTACTTAAATGCACAATCACACCACCACCCTGCACAGATCAACTCCGTAGCAAAAACCCTCATCTCCAGAACCAAACGCCTCGCTGACAAAGACCACCTAAAAACTGAATTACACACTCTCTCGAATGCTTTAATTGCGAACGGATTCCAAAAAAACACCATCACCAAACTAATCCAAAAAGAAACACCCCCCAAGAACCAAGAAACAGAAGAGAACAACGGCACTGCCCTCCTCCCTTACATCAAAGGCACCACAGACAAAATCAGCAAAATTCTCCACAAACACAATATCAAGACAGCCTTTTGCACCGACCAAAAAATAGCCAACATTTTAAGAAACCCCAAAGACAAGATTGAGCTAGAAGACCAAGGAGTCTACGAAATACCATGCAAAGTCTGCCCAGCCACATACATCGGACAGACAAACAGGAGAATAAGCGCACGCATCGCAGAACACAAGAACGCAGTCAAAAAAGAAGAAAAATCTTCCTCTCTCTTCCAGCACATAAAAACAACAGGTCATGAAATTGATTTTGAAAGAACCAAACTCATCTCCAAAACTGAACACTTCAACAGTCGAATAATCATGGAAGCCATTGAAATAGAGAAACACCCAAACAACATGAATAAACGTGATGACACCTCCCGCTTGCCTGACATCTGGAAACTAGCCCTGGTCAACAGACGAGCCTCTGTCACAAAGACTGACACCAGGTCCAAAAGGACACAAGATGCCACCACCTTCCATCCACACCAAACACAAACCCAGACCCTTCCCACAGATGAAATGAAACCACCATCCAATAACAAAACCACGACTGCACCATCTACTGCTACACCCCACTCCAGTCACCACATGGAGCACACTTACACACGCCAAAAAAACATTGGGAGACCACAGACACGTAGCCAGACCAAAATGAATTCACAAGACACAGGACCCCACTCCACCAAAGCCCAGGATGCTGCCAGAACGCCCATCACCAAGGTCGTTAAGAAACAAAAGGCTGATAGACACACATCCAGCACCTCACCCACACAGGATGTCTCTAAACAGCCATCTAACCCACCAGCAGTTAATCCCTTAACGATCGCCTCAGCCACACAGCAGATCACAAAAGAACAAAGGAACCTACAATCAGCAACAGAGCAAGCAAACCACACCCCCCCAGCAGTATTTATAGAAGGACTTCAACTGAGATCACGCTTTGCTTCAAGAAGACAGAAGACAGAACACCAGCCTGAAGATGACGAGTGAGACCTCGTCGAAACGTCGCCAAAACAACCAGATTTCTACACGGGAAGAAACCCGAATCCACCCTAACATGCATACCTATACCCGTGAAAATCTACGAAAACATATATATATATATATATATATATATATATATATATATATATATATATATATATATATATATATATATATATATATATATATATATATATATATATATATATATATATATATATATATATTCTTGATAAAGCTATTGGTCTTGTTTCGCTCTGGCTTTAAAAAAGAAGTCACATGTTGATTTTGGCGTTCAAATCACAGTTTTAAACCCACAGTCCTGGAGTCAGCATTTGTTACATTTCCCACATTTCAAGCTTTGTTTATTACAGGACCTTCATAACACATTGCTCAGCTTCCATACAGTTCAGAAATACCCATGAAGGTGGGGAACAAAATTCAACCACAAACATGCATGAACGAGTTCTAAGTACATCTCTCTTTCTCCCTCTCTCTCTTTCTCTCTTTCTTGGGTGTGCCATAGTCTGAGATAATGGAACGGTCATACTTGCTGATTCATTTATCTGATGTCCTGCTTTATGCATGCCACTCAGAAGTGTCTTTTGTAAAAGCATTTATTTATTTATTTATTTATTTATTTATTTATTTATTTGTTTATTTATTTATTTGTCTATAATTCTCACATTCACACAGCTTTTGGGAGGTGTAGCTCCAAAAATAAAAATGAAAATGATATGAAATAAAAATCAACTCTTCATTTCAGGAACACTATTTATTCACACATTTATTTAGGCATCCCTTTAACCAGAGAAAGGCATGGTAGACATTAACTGACCAACAAATGGCATGCCAATGAGATATTGAAAAAACCCACAGGAAAGAAGCTATAATTCTTTAACTAGATAATCATCATCAGGGATGCCCCCCCCCAAAGGAAGTTAATGCTACAAAATCAATATGGTACTGTTTGCAGTGGAAAGGATGTATGGCGTTTTCCGTGGTGAAGAAAGTGTGCTACTTATATACCACTGCATAGCAATTAAAGCACACTCTCTGAATGGTTTACAACGTATTATGCAAACTGGAGGTTGAGTCATGACAACTGGACTTTGTCAATCTGACGAAGCTGTTTGGATGAGCAGCGAAATGTTTCAATCTCTCAAGAAAAAGAAGTCCAGTTGCCATGACTCAACTTCCAGATAAACTCACCTGGATGACTGAGAATATCCACAGACAATGTATTATGTAGTCTACACAATGCCACCCCCCCACCGCCATCCCTGGGTGATCTGGGTACTCATTTTACCACCTCATTTTACCAGCTTTACCAGAAGGATGGAAAGCTGAGTGAACCTTGAGCTTGTTACCTGGGGACCTTGGCAGTTTGGGCTGCAGTACAGCAGTTTAACTACTGCACCACGAAGCAAAGTGGTATTGTTAACAAATCCTATGACTAACTGCTTAAGCAGTTGGGATGAGAGTATTAGGGGTGTTGGGATGAGCTCAGGGCAGAGTCAATGAACACCACAAAATGCATACATAGCCAAAAAAGAAGATGGCCACTGGTTGTCCAAAAAGGCACCAGAAATGCACTGGTCCAAGATCTAGTTGGATAAAGAGGTCTTGAAACCTACATCCAGTGGTTGAGGGCAATGAGACAAATGCATTGACAGTCACCACTTCTCCCAAACCCTAGGGAGCAAAAACTAAAACCTGTGCCTCTAAATAAAAGGGGGCAAGACCACCTCTCCCTTTGTGTTTTGTGAAAGGTACCTCGCTTATCGTTCTCCCCTCATTTTTTAAAAAATTGAAGTTTGTACATGCCTGTACAACTGGATAACTGAATAACTGGATAACTGGAAGTGCTTGATTTGACTTTGAGAGGCTGATGGTGCAGATGAGACTTTCCTATTGAGTTATCAGCTGAAAAGCTCTTTCTTATAGGCCTTCCTCAAATCTTTGAGTGAAATCTGCCTCCCTGTCGTTTCCATGGATTAGTTCTCGTCCTGCTCTTGTCTTTTAGAACAACTGAGAACAAGTCTGTTCCATGAACCAAGCTCACCAAAATCTGTTAAAGCAAACTAGCATCTCTCCTCTATTTGGACTAAGAGCATAACCACACTTATTTTTATTTTATTTTATTTATTTATACAATTTATATGCCGCCCACTACCCAAAGGTCTCTGGCAGTGGGCAGCTTACAATTAAAATGAACAGTTAAAACAGTTAAAACGCCAAAAAGGCAGTGGACAATTAAAACAATAAAAACATTTAAACACAAAACACTAAAATAGCCACCAGGACCCACTATCTATGGGCCTTTTTACACGACCCCTAAGATCCGCTGGTCCCTTAAATTCGGACCAGAGATCTTGAGGGTTTGTCGCTCTTCCTTCCTGCCCACCACTCCGCACTTCCTTGCTTCTGTCTGCGTGAGGGGAGGGAGGAAAAAAAAGCCTTAAAAAGGGACAAAAGAATAAAGCCTTACCTCCGGTGCCGGTGGAAGTTGCTCCGAGCGCCGGTTACTTCCTGGTTCCTCTTAAAGGGGCGGGAGGCAAAAAAAAAAAAACCAACAAAAAGAAGCGAGGAGAGCCCGGCACTCTCCGCATCAAAATTTTTCACTGTCCCAGAGCAGGTACAAGTGGGCGTGGTCGCACTTAATTTTCTGTCAGCTCCGGAGCTGGTGGGGAAACATTTTTAAGCTCCAGAGCTGGGAGCCATTTGCAGCGGAGCTTAAGGGTCATGTATAAACGCCCTATGTTAGTTAAAAAACTTCAGTTGTTTCCCTCTGCAACAGTATTAGAACACAAAATGCAAAAGATAATCATCCATTAATTACTAACAAATCAAATTTGGATGATATCTAATGCAAATTTTTCAGGAACGCATGGAACACTATTGTCGGCAACAGCAGCATTAGTATGAACGTATTTATTTGTCTGGAATGCAGATCTCAGCATTCCCAGTCGACAGGGGAACTGTTGACCAGAAAATATTTTTTCTTACCTCTAGCTCAGATCATGGGCCACTGATAAATGAATTATACTTTACACAGTGCAAGAGGAGTGGGCTCCTTGCCTTGAGAAACTCACAGTTAAAAGTTTACGTGAGGGAAAGTAGAGCTATGGAGGGAAGGTGAGTCAGGGATGCTGATGCAAGTTATAGAAACTGGTATTGTTGGCATATTGGTGTTATTTCCTCATACACAGAAGTTCACATCTCTGCAACTATATTGCCAAGCATGCTAGAACTAGCTGCCATAGGGCTGTATGACTAGATATGGATAATATCTGGGGTGTCAGAGGGAAACATGTGTACAAAAGTGGGGTAAGGAATCTTGAACATGTTGGCCAACATGCCGATTTTGCTTATGTTTGGCATTGAGACGACCAAACAGAGGTGTATCGGGGGGGGGGGGGCAGAAGGGTACATCTGCCCTGGGCGCAGAAATCTGGGAGTGGGCGCCTGGAGGGGGAGGGGGAGGAGGAAGCCCTGTGCCCTCCCGCCGCTGTGCACCAGGCAGGTGTGCGAGGACGGTGGCTGTGGTGCCCTCCTCCTCCTCCTCCTCCAACTCTTTGTTGCCGCCGTGGGAGAGGTAATGTGCTCATGCGCTAATATGCATGCGCGCGCACACACACACACACACACCTGTGCACCCGCGCAGCCCACACATGCCCCACGTTTGCAGGATTGCCCCCCCCCCTTGCTGGGTGGATGCAAGGGGGTTGGGGAGTGGCGGAGGGGTGCAAAAGCAACTTTGTCCCCAAGCGCCCCAAAACCTTGATACACTGCTGCTATCCAATTTAGCTGTCCAACAACACCATACTAAATGAAGATAATTTATGCTACCTGATTCTAGAACTTACTCTCGGAGGGTTTGTTTCTTCCAGCTATGAGGAGTCTGGTTTTTATTAACATTTCATCTTCCTTTTCATTAATAAAAGGAACTGCTTATTTTGCCTCTGCTATGCTTTCTCCAGAGCTGCCTAAATGCACTAAGCAACTCTGTTCTTGCCTGATTTTGGAAGCTAAGCAGGGTCAGGCCTGGTTAGTACTTGGATGGGAGACCACCAGTGAATACCAGGTGCTGTAGGCACCCCGAGTAGGAACTGGCAAGCCACTCCAGTATTCCTGCCAAGAAAATCCCCATGGTCATGGGGTCACAGAGAGTTGGTCATGATTGTAACAACACAACAACAGCAATAACAAAATGTTTTCTGCAGGGCAAAACTGGACTGTATATGTTCAAAATCAGAGACCGCTAGTTAAGTTGCAGGATTAGCTGTCATGTCAGACTCATGTTACACCAAATTGTTGTCTCCCCCCCCCCCCCCAATGACTTGGACTCAACTCAGGACATAGAACCCACCCACCCTCTCACAGTTTTTTTTATTTTTTTTATTTTTTTATTTATTTTTTATTTTTTAGGAAAAGAGCTTGTTTCTAGTAGGGGGACAGGGTAGGTACTCAGGTCTTAGTACTAAAGATTTGGACTGGGGACTCAGACCCAGAGACTTGCCAACACTCTTGTTCAAAACAGAGCTCTCAAACAGTTCTGCCTCGCTTGTTTTTGCAGGAATGGTTGGAGTAGTTCCAGTTAAGACTTGAAACCATCATGTCATCTGTGACAGCCTTATGTAGCTTGGCTTAAAAAGGGATTACACTGCCATGGACTGTGGAACTGCACAAATAATGTCTTTCAGTGTTAAAGCAGTCACCCGTGAAAATCTCTTAATAATAATCATAATTGTGTGCTGTCAAATCGGTTCTGGCTTAGGGCGATTCTTTTTCCCCTCAAGGTTTTCTAGGTTAGAGAATTCATTTCCCATTTCCTTCTTCTGAGGAGTATCCTGGGGCTGAGCAGCTTGCCCAAGGCCACACAGGCTGGGTCTTCTCCTGGGATGCACAGTGGGGAATTGAACTCCTGACCTTATGTCTGTGAAGATTCTCAGTCATCCAGGTGAGTTTATCTGGAAGTTGAATCATGGCAACTGGGCTTATTTTCTTGAGACTGAAACGTTTCGCTGCTCATCCAAACAGACTGACGAAGCTGTTTGGATGAGCAGCGAAACAGTTCAGTATCTTAAGAAAAGGAGTCCAGTTGCCATGACTCAACTTCCAGGTAACTCCTGACTTTCTTTGAAAGGCAGGCAAAAGTTCCATTCCACTCTCTCTCGACGGGGTGGCACACCCCATCTGATTAAAATGCAAATGAGATGACAATACAGTACTATAACTTGTTCTTGCTAAGGCAAATTATGCACCTGCCCATCCCAGCCCAGTGCTGTTTATTTTGGGCGGCAACAGCTTTTTTTTTTTAACTCTACCTGGAAATGTTACTTCAGGAAGTCATCACAAAAAAAGGAACTCTTCCATTATGTTCTCCGATCATTACCAGGCCTTCTAAAGGGGAAGAAGAAAACATCACACACACCCTCGGTTAGAAAGAATTCACACTGCTTCAAGTGAGAGTCAAATTAAGGAAGCCTACAAGAGATTGCTCCAGAGAGGCCTTTGTCCCCGGTATGGTGTATTGTTGGGGTGGATTCACCCACTCTTTTTTTTCTTGGTACTCACATGATGAGTGGGTTGATTTGATCCACCACTACCGCAAAAGCTTCAAACTATCTGGGGCTTCTCCCTTTGGGGTATGGATTGGTGTACTCTAGTTTAGTCCCATTCCAAGTGCACGCGGTCACTGGGAATGCATTAAACCTGACCTCAACGTTGCCAAGGCTCCTTCAGGTGTAAATGTTCAGTATTGTGAAGTGCCTAATAAACAAACCGCTTCGGAATATCGGCAAATTTCAACACTTACGAAAGCAAAGAAAGACACATTCTTTTCCCTCTTCTTTTTTCCCCATGGGGGTGGTGGTGGTCTGCTGGGTATGAAAGGCAGGCAGAAAACATGAGTGCGGCTGGAAGCAGGGTATTAAGAAACAGCGCTATGTCACAGTAAATAAGAGGCCTTTTTTAAAAAAATGCACCTTTCTCTCTCGCGCGAAAGCCGGCTTACGTGTCCAAACATCTGTGGGTGCTGATCCATCCTTAGACCTGTCCTTACGGTCTTGAGGCGCTTATTCCCGAAAACATTTGATGGTCGTTTTATTGTTTTATGTACTTTTAGAAAAAAAAACCTAGGTGGCGTTGACATGACGGCACATCGGCATCTGTGATGCATCTTTGGATCCGGCGACCAGACTGGCCCTTATTCGAAGACGAAAGAAGTCTGCATCAGCAGCAATAGAGCTGAATTCTACATTACAACAGTACATGCAGTGGATGAAGTTAGAGAGTGCATGGAAGGCAAAAATTAACTCAGAAGAAAATAGGCAGCAAAACAATGTTTTACTTAGACAGACTTTGGCCATGGACAGGCTGTGCAATTATTTAGAAGCTGCTGCTTCCACCCTAAGCATGCATCAATTGCCCTGTCCACTCCGTCTTGTACTAATATGCACTGGTAAACACTGATGCAGCTGTTAGTAGTACTCCTAAAATGCTTGTAAATAGTCACATAAATGACTCACCTGCACATTCTGCAAAGAAATCTAGAATGTATTCCATTCTAAAGTACTATAACAGGGAGGAAAATCAGAAAGTTGTAATGGGGATAGTTCTGACTTACCAGAACACCCAATAGATTACCATACTATAGATTTAGCAGAGGTAGATTTAAGACAAATACAGCAGGCAGGAATGGAAGTGGCAAAACCTACTGACATCTATTGACATGACATCTATTGACAGTGATGATGTAGTGAATAGACATGGGCACGACTTGGCGAAATTCTCGTTTCCGTTTCCGTTCCTCGTTTCCGTTATGCAACGGAAACGGTAACAACAATTACTCCGCCAAAACTCGAACTCGAACCGAAAAAAGAAAAATTGGGTCTGATTTGTCGTTGTCGTTCCTGGCATTGCGTGGCGATCGCGCGATGCCAAGCGCAAGAGGCACAGAAAAAAAGTTTTAAAAATAAAAAAAACCCGATTCCCGGCCAAAAAAGCAGGCAAAAATATGCCTGCCTGAGTGAGGGCACCTACCAGAGGGGTGGTTTCTGGGGAGGGGGCTCCCCCTTCTCCTGTCCTGGGCTGCTCTGGTGGGGGCATCCTCGTCGTCTCGCCAACTCGCTCGCCATGCCATGTGGTGCGGGCGGGGGATCCAAAATGGGGCGACCGCAATATTTATTTTGAAATCGTGGTCCAAAAACACACCAAAGCACCACAGAAACATGTGAAAATAGCTATTTTAAAACTGCCTGAATTTTTACAGTAGCAGCAGTGGGTTTTTCTTGCAAAATAAAAAAAACCCCGATTCCCGGCCAAAAAAGCAGGCGAAAATATGCCTACCTGAATGAGGCCACCTACCAGAGGGGTGGTTTCTGGGGGGGGGTGTCCCCGGCCTCCCCCCTCTCCTGTCCTGGGCTGCTCTGGTGGGGGGCATCCTCGTCGTCTCGCCAACTTGCGACCGCAATATTTATTTTGAAATCGTGGTCCAAAAACACACCAAAGCACCACAGAAACATGCGAAAATAGCTATTTTAAAACTGCCTGAATTTTTACAGTAGCAGCAGTGGTTTTTCTTGCAACAAAACGTCCTCCATTGATTTTATTTTATTTTATTTTATTTTTATTTTTTTACACCTGTGCAATGATGGGCTGGCCATGGGAGTGGACCATTCAAATTTTTGGAGCCATTCCACCAATTGCATGGCCACTTGGCCAGGTTTTGACTGAGACTTCTGGGATGTGCCAGTCGGGCATAAAAAGCCCACTAACCCTAGCCCGAACCCCAACCCCAACCCTAACCCATACACCAGTACACTGTCCTTCTTAGTGGGTCAGAGAGGCACCCAGAGGTGCACCCCACTAACTCACCCTAACCTTACCCGTAACCCTAACCCTAGCCCTTGCGCTAACCCTAACCCTAAGCCAGATCTGTGTACTCGCATTGCACTACAGCAAGTACACTTCCCTTCTTAGTGAGCCAGAGGGCGCCCATAGGGGTCCTCTCTCACTTTGTTCCTCCTCCCCATCCCCAGCCCAAGTGCACCGTATGCCAGGCAGTGAGTCACAGAGGCACCTGAAAGAGAGGTGCCTCTGCCTGCCACTGCAACTTGGTATGCATATCCAATTGGCTATGCATACCCTTTTGTAGCGGGCCAGAGGAGGCACCCACCCCAGAGAGGTGCCTCCAGGAGCCCGCTTTCCCTTCATAGCGGGCCAGAGGAGGCACCCACCCCAGAGAGGTTTCCTCCAGGAGCCGCTACCCCCCCAAAACCAGTACTAATGACAGACGAAAAAACGACAAACGACACGACAAATTTTTGAAAAATTTCGTGACAAACGGAAACGAGCCGAAACAGGCCGGCTCCGACACACCACAACTCGAAACATAATTTTTCCTGGTCGTGTCCATCTCTAGTAGTGAACATTATTCCAGCATCGCCTTCACAAAGAAAGGGAAAGGGAGAACCCAATAGTTGCTATTTTTGACCCATACAAGATTGTAAAGGTGGAACAGGATTCTAGGTAAAGGAAGGTTGGACGTTACTCCAATGAAGCGTATAAGAAAGCAAAAAAAAAAAAGTTTTTTCACCACAATAATAAAATGGACACATTGAATCCTTTAAATGAATAATGAGTGCAATCTTTTATTTTTATTTTCCCAGGATAAATCACAGCAGCAGTACTGCTTACTTTGAAACTCCAAAAATGGTTGTACTAATGCACACCTTACGGCCTCAATAAAATTTATTTTTGTATTCAATTAAAAAAGGGAAGGAAAATGTGCTCTTTTCCTAACTTAAAAATAACAATAAAGGTATTAATCTAAATCTTTCTTTGATATATATAACATTTACAATTGTTTACTTACAGTACCAATAACAAAAATGTTAACAACCTCAAAAAGGGGGGAAGAACAACATTTACAAATGGCTGTAAAGCTCTAGATATGTGACGTTCAATAAATGCATCCATTCTCTCCAGAATTTGTTTCAAAACTTCTTCTACAGCAGCAACGCAGAGAAACAGAAACATTATAACTTTGCATTATTCTTGAAATGTTTAATAACATACTGATAACCAAGATATATTAAAAACCAAGTAATATACGTCATATCGACAACCCATGCAGAAAGCCACAATATGTACCTATGTTCTTCCTAAAATAAATGCTTGGCTGTCGTCCTCCATATGTTACCACGTAACCTGTGTGTAATTTGGAAACATCATTTTCCTGGAGACTTTATAATACAAAATTATTAATCATTATTTTAATGATGACTCAATATGGAAAAATCAGTTGCCATTGGCCAGTACATCACTTTGTCCTACTTGTGGCTGCTGATGTTCAATTTGTGGTGGAACTGGTGGTTGGAATGCTCCTGCCTTTCTTGGACCAAAATTAAGTGACAAAAATTTTAAAGACTGGTTAGTGAGTGGCTAAGCACTTATACTTGATTATAGAAATAATGAGTTAAAATGGATACATATTTTATTTATTTGGCCTTGATTATTAGCAGAATTGCACTATAGCAGTTAAAACTTCTTCACGAATGGGTAAGCTTATAGGTGAAACAGAAATAAATCTTAGTGGAGTAGTTCATATTGACAAAAAAGGAAAAATTATGAAATATGATTTGATATACACACATTACATCTAAGTCGGGTATGTAATATGTTTTATCCCAAATAAGCTAATGATCTATTTAAAATTATTATAAAATATTTCCTAATTTACATGAGAAGGTTTAATTAACTATATCAAATATTAAATACCTATTAAAAAGATAAAATAGTAGAAATACACCCATTGTAAAACTGCGAAAAATACAGAGAAAAAGTTGTTTCTAATAAGATTATATATAAATTTTCTATATAATTACTATGAGTAACCTTAGTACATGTATGCATACATGTAATAAATAGGAAAAAAGAATATACATGTACAATGAACTATACTCAAAATTATTAATATTTTAAATATTAAAATCTCAGAGCACCAAATATTTGTATTCAAACATCAGCATTGAGTGCACTATAGGGCCTTTTTACACGACCCCTAAGATCCACTGGTCCCTTAAATTCGGACCAGAGATCTTGAGGGTTTGTCGCTCTCCCTGCGTTCCCATCCCCTCCGCACTTCCTTGTTCTGTCTGCGTGAGGGGAGGGAGAAAAAAAGGGAGAAAAGAATGCACTCTTACCTCCGGAGTGCCGGTGGAAGTTGCTCTGACCCCCCGTCACTTCCTGGTTCCTCTTAAAGGGGCGGGAGGCAAAAAACAACAACAAAAAGAAGCGAGGAGAGCCCGGCACTCTCCGCATCAAAATTTTTCACTTTCCCAGAGCAGGTACCTGAAAAGTGTGCTGGGTCGCGCTTAGGTGGGCGGGGTCACACTTAATTTTCTTTTAGCTCCAGAGCTGGTGGGGAAACATTTTTAAGCTCTGGAGCTGGGAGCCATTTGCAGCGGAGCTTAGGGGTCATGTATAAACGCCCATAGTGAATAGGCGTAATTGCATAGAAAGTACATAAACAATATATAAACAAAGCTCTCATGTCAGATAAATGGGCGTATTTACACCTACCTACTGGAAATGCTACCAACAGAGAAGGTCTTCCAGCCATTTCCCATACTTGTATGAGCGTATCAAAATTTTTTGGTTTAAGGTAAGGTTAGCAGGGTTATGTAGAAATTTTGCCTTAAGCTTTTAAATTTGTTCTGCACTTGTTTTGGTGTTCTCGGGAACCCCTCACGAGTCAAAGATGATAAATTGGGGAATGCAACCCTAGAGATTTTCTACAGGGAACAGGACAACACGTAGAAGTAGTAGGATGGAATCTATATCTGGTAGAACAGTACAAACTGTTATGTTTTCGCTGTTACCTTTGGTTTCTGCACGTTGTTGTCCAAGTTCAACCCTCCCCTTAGCTTTTATTTCATTTTCGTTTTTGGAAGAACTAATAATTTTGCAATTTTTATATTTTCAAATATTATTACATATTATTCAAGTACATGAAAGATTTAAATGTGATATCTGTACTAATGTACATTATTCTTCTTTTCCGTGGTTTATGTACTGTCAACCCACAGAAAAAATGTATGATATTGAGAGGCAGATGGGAGCTGTTATGGAGGTTTTGAATCTGAAACGGAAGGGTGTGTATTTGAGAACTTAAAATGTAGTTAGAACTTAGAATGAGTGCTGTTTGAAGAATATGTTTATGGAGATTGTCACTCATCTGCTAATAAATATCAAGCTTCATTTAGAAAAATATATGTGTCATAGAAATAAAACTATTGGCTTTTATTGGTTTTATAAAAATGTTTCTGAAACCTGAAAAATATATATGATTTAATTTTTGTTGCTGCCTTGTTTCTTATTTGAACAAATAATAAATTACTTTGGTAAACAAATAGAACAAATATGATAAACTTTCTTTTCTAAAAATATTTCTAACGGAAGATTTCAGCTGTAAAGCGAGTATAAATGAAGCAGAGTGAAAAAAGGTGTAGCTACTTTCATTTAAGTGCAGAAATGAAAATCTTTTTAATGATCTGTGTAGACATTGTTGGACAAGTTGTAGAAGCACATGGTTTGTTGGCTTCATATTATAATCATTTATAAAGTGAGGGCTACATTGAGTGTCAATAGTAAATATTTATCTGAAAATACATAATACTTGCTGGTTTATTATAAAAATAAATATGCAAATGCACTTGCCATACAATTGAGTAACATGTATACTAATATATTATTGTATTTTAAATCAATACTTGTATGTATATATCTATTGAAGTGTATCAACAGATATATACATATAAATTGATAGACATATATGTACATAAACATATGTGGATGTGTTGTTCTATGCTTTTGACCATGTGTTATCATGCTTCTAAAAGTAAAGATGTCTTGATGTATCTATATTCACATATAGTTTAAGCTTTTCTTTCTGGTGTTTCACCAGTCTCTGTGGCTAGCATCTTCAGAGGGCAAGGAGCTCAGGGAACTAGGAGTTCTCTCTGTGTTCTGGGTCTCACTCACTTTATAACTCCTAGATCCCTGAGCTCTTTGCCTTCTGAAGATGCCGGCCACAGAGTCTGGTGAAAGGTCAAGAAGGAAAACTTCCAGTACACAACCAAATAGCCCCAAAAAACTCACAACAGCTACCACCTTTCCAAACTCGGCATTGGCACAGCCAAATGGAAGCCCAAAGGGCAGGGAGGTGTCATTCTGCTTTTTATCAGCTGCTTTTTCTCACCTTGCACCACCACACCTGGACTGCTACCGCACTTCTGCTAGCAGCCGCTTCTTATTTTGGATCGCCTTTTCTCCTCCCATGGTCACATGGTTGTTATAGCGATTCTGCTGTTCGCACTTAAGCGGATAGCTAGCAATCGGCTTTCCAGTTCTCACTTTACTGAACCGCTTTAAAACTTGGTATGCCAATGCATTTATCTTCAACCAAGAAAATGAAATTAAGTGACAACGAGCTGAAACTTTTGCATAAGGAAGTTGGTAAATGTCCTGGCATGGCGGTATGATTCTGTTTTCTGTGTTTTCTGAAAGCAAAAAGGCTAAGAATAGGGGGGAAAGGGGGGGAAGCGACTTAGTATGTCCGCAAATTCAACCAAATCGCTTAAAAGGGAGATGCAGGAAGCAATGTAAAAAAACAGCACCCCCAGTGGTCGTCACAAGAAAAAGTGCCAAGGTGGCCAAAAATGGGCGTGGCCAAGGGGTTCTTCAGATAAATCGTTTTGAAAACTGGACAGTGATTTTAAGGCGTCTTGTTTTTAAGGAAAAGGTGTTTTAAATCAGAACTGCAGTAGCGGTCCTAGCTTGCCCCTCTCTCTTTCTGCCATTTGGATGCAAGAATGCCCCCACACACCTTCAACTGACTCTATTCAGACCACAGCAGCCTGTGTCAAAACACCTGTTTGAATTAAATTGCTTCTTTTAAAAACAAAAGAAAGGTGACAACACTGCTGTTTTCTAGATAGCTGGAACCATATTTCATTTTTAATTAAGAGGTGGAGGGGGTTAAAAAGGTTTGATTGGATAACTCAGAACTAGAGATGGGCACGACTTAGCGGTATTCCCGTTTCCGTTTCCGTTACTCGTTTCCGTTACTCTACGGAAACGGTAACGGGAATTACTCCGCCAGACTTCGAGCTCGAACCGACGAACGAACAATTTTGGTCTGATTTGTCGTGCTCGTTCCTTGCATCGCGCGATCGCGCGATGCCACGCGGCACAGAAAAAAAGTTTTTAAAAGTTAAAAAAACCCGGTTCCCGGCTGAAAAGCAGGCGGAAAAATGCCTGCCGTGCCTCAGGGCACCTACCAGAGGGGTTGTTTCTGGAGGTCCCCGGCCTCCCCCCTCATCCCCCGTCCTGGGCTGCTCTGGTGGGACTCGCCGCAGGCTCGCAGCCAGCAAGAAGCCCAGTCTCGCCGCCGGCCGCCCGCAATTAAAGCGCAAGCAAGCGGCACGGACGGCACAGGAAAAAACTTTTAAACTCTCCCCCCACCCATTCCCGGGCCAAAAAAGCAGGCGGAAAAATGCCTGCTTGACTAAGGGCGCAGGGCACCTACTGGAGGGGTGGTTTCTGGAGGGGGGTCCCGCCTCCCCCCCGTCCTGGGCAGCCGGACTCGCCATGCCATGCGGTGCAGGCGGGGGATCCAAAATGGGGCGGCGAACGCAATATTGTTTTTGAAATCGTGGTCCAAAAACACACAAGCACAACAGAAACACACGAAAATTTATAAACTGCCAGATTTTTCACAGTAGCAATGGGTTTTTTCTTGCAACAAAATGTCTCTCCTCTCCTCCTCTGTCCTCCATTGATTTTATTTTTTTTTATTTTTTTTACACCTGCGCAATGATGGGCTGGCCGAGTGGCCAGCCATGTGGGAGTGGACAACCATGCAAATTTTTGGAGCCATCCCACCAGTCGCATGGCCACTTGGCCATGGAGACTTCTGGGATGTGCCAAAAAGCCCCCTAAAACCTGCCCTAGCCCTAACCCTAACCCTTGACTCCGTACCCATACGTCACAGACTGTCTTCTTAGTGGGTCATAGAGGCACCCAGAGGTGCAACCCACTAGCCCACCGTAACCTTACCCGTCACTAGCCTAACCCTAGCCGTTGCACTAAGCCACCTTAAAGCCAGATCTACTTGCTTGCATTGCACTACACGCAGCAAGTACAATTCCCTTCTGTGTGAGACATGGTGGTGCGAGAGCCTTGTGAAGGGCGGGCATGACGCTATCAGTCACTCTCGCTGGTCTCACTGTCTGCACATTCTGTTATGCAATATCCATATGGCTATTGCATAGCATTTTGCAGCAGCAGCAGCAGGTGAAGAGGGGAGACCCCCATGTTGAGGGGTCTCCCCGAGCCTGCTTCCCCTTCCTAGGGTGATAGGAGGCACCCACGGGTGCCTCCAGGAGCCCACTTTCCCTTTATAGCGGGCCAGAGGAGGCACCCACCCCACAGAGGTGCCTCCAGGAGCCCGCTCCCCCCCCAAAACCAGTACTAACGACAACGAAAAAACGAAAAAACGAACCGACTAATTTTTGCGAATTTTCGCGAAAACCGGAAACGACCCGAAACGGGACCGGCCCGACTAACGACAACTCGAAAAAATTTTTTTCAAGTCGTGCCCATCTCTACTCAGAACAATTACAGAGATTATTCAGTATAAGCAAAGCTAAAGCTAAAGCATTCTCTTGTGTGGTTTATAAATTACCGTAGCTATCACATACATCCCCACCCTCAGATTTACCAACCTTGAGCGAATCTTATGGACTAAGAGATTAAAAATGTTTTTACCCTGCCTTTCTCCTTAAAGAATCCAAGGTGAGCCAAACTGCCAAGGATGGAATCTGGGTTGTGAGCCGAGTTTTGGCTGAACTACTGCAGTTTAACCACTGTGCCACAAAGCTCATACATAAATCTTTAAATATTAACCTGTTATTATTATTATTATCATTGCTGCCGCTTTTGCCATTTACTCTTCAGCAGAGGTGACTTAAGCTACCTGCGGCCCAGCCAAAAATGTAGTGGGTTATACTTCCCAATGGCATTGGTGGCGTTTTAAGTAACTAGAAAGAAATCTAAATGCTACTGAATGTAAATTTTGAATGGCGATATTTTCTTCTCGCAGTAATTTCCCTTTGACAACACACACTCATACACGCATACACTGAAATAATGTTGTTATGGTGTTCAAAGCCTAGATTTGTGTGCAAGGGAAACCTAAATTTAGATCTGACAGACTCAAAGGTCATTGGATCCTGTTTGGGCTCCAGTTACTTCAAGGAACCCTGCCAGAAGATACACATAAGTGTTCCTGGCAGAGAAGTGACGAAAGATTCCAGAGTCACCATGGAAAGGTGGCAGAGAGTTTTTAAAAGGGGGGGGGGCATGGAGAAGTGATGAAAGACTTTTGACAAAGGGTAGAAAGCGCCTTTGCTTTTAAACAATGTTTTAAATAGTAAACAATAATATCACAAATAAAAATACAGGAAACAAGAACAACATAAACTCACATTCAAAATAAATTCATAATGCACTATACATCCAGTGGGATTTTCTCCCTCTTTTAATTTACATGTCCCATTTCTCTGAAAAAATACAACAGCTCTTGTCCAAAGGTATGACCTTTCCCTTTCCCAAATGCAGGTACTAAAAACACTGTTTGATATGTCCTTAAAATAATTTGCTTCCAATATTCCTTTTCTAACTTTCGGTTCACATATTAAAATTGTGGATACCCATATTTTACTGTTCTTTATTCTGATTCTCCTTATTGAAACTGGTTCTGATTCTTTCAGTTCCTTGCAAATATCAATCTTGCTACTGTCATCATCATAATAATTACGATATTGTAGTTCCTTTCCCCAGTCCATTCTAATTGGGTGTTTCCAAACATATTTAAGAAAGTTATCTTTGGAAAAAAGAAAGGATCTTTGCAAGGAAAGTGAGCTTGTTCAGAATGTGTGTGCGTGTTTTTGCTCTGTGTTTGCTCTGAAGTGCAATAAGCAAATTACTTCACAGACGATAAGCACATTTGGTACAAAAAGCTACACATGCTGAGACACTACCCCTCCTTCAGTCAGCTTACTCCTTAATGGGGTCAAAATGCCAGTGGTGGTAGAACTGCTGATGGATTCAGAGGTAGAGATGGCCACACACTGGTTTGTCCCACTTCATAAAGGTGGTAGCACCAGGGCTACTGCTCCCCTTCCCTGCCTCTGACCACTCACAAAGGCCATTACCCCGAGTCCACTTTGTACTACAACAAACTAAAATGTGTAATAAATCTTGTTGCTGTCACACGGTTTTATTGCTGTTCTTGCTCGTCCCCAAGGACGCACTTTGTTGTTACCTAACTTCTGTGACCCCACAGCCAGGGTCCACATCAAAGTGCATTTTGTTTTGTTTTCTCATGGCACTATTTTTTTAAAATTAAAACCTGATAGGTAGGTATATCAGTATATCGATTTTCATTTGTCATTTGTCAAACTTCGAATACTTCTTTTTTGGGTTCGTTCCATGCATAGTGGTTTGGCTTCTCATACTGTGAATTTACGGTCATGTGGCTGCTCCAACGGAAATGCGACAAGGATTCCACCACCCCGAGGCCAGGTACAAGGAAGATGCGCTGAGTTGCAATTTGGGGTGTGTGGTTGCACTTTATTTTGCTTAAAGTGCGACAGACGTGGAGGGAAAATTTTAAGATCCAAAGAAGAATCATAGAATCATAGAGTTGGAAGAGACCTCAAGGGCCATCCAGTCCAACCCCCTGCCATGCAGGAACCCCCATCACAGTATTTCCAACAGATGGCCATCCAGCCTCTGCTTAAAAACCTCCAAAGAAGGCATCTCAGAGCACTTTCTAGAGCAACAAAGTGGACATGAGGTAATGGCCAAATCCCAGCATGCTTGCTTCCTCCCAGGGCCGGCACTTCCATTAAGGTGAACTAGGCAGTTGCCTAGGGTGCCAAAATGGAGAGAGGGCGCTGGCCAGCCTGCTGCCCCCCACCATCCCCCCACAGCTGGCCATCGCTGTCTGTCACCCACTGCCCGTCACCGTCCGCCCGCTGCCCCCTGCCCATCGCAGCCCACCCCCACGTACCCGTCGCCGTCTGCCCCCACACCCGTCGATGTCCCCCGCCATCCGCCGCCCCCTGCCTCCCTGCCGCCGGCCACTGGCCGGCCCGCGGGCCAGCCTCTGCCCTGCCCCCCGCCACCTCCTGCCCCACCGCCCCCTGCCCTGCCCCGCCCATCCCATCCCACCACCCCTCACCTAGGGTGCAAAAAAACATAGCGCCGGGCCTGCTTCCTCCCTCAAACAATCTCCCAGTCCTGGTTACAGCTCAGGCTTCTCTGCCCTGCCCTCTCGGGGCTGATCTCCCACTCAAACAAAAAAGGCGGGAAAGAGAAATCTGTGTTCTTGCTTGTGAGATTACTTGAGGAGGGAGATTTATCTGAGGAGGTAGAAAAAGCAAGCAAGCTGGGCCTGGTGAGTGACTGATCGGCCGAAGAGGTAGGG
>JAWVWN010004434.1:0-23544 GCA_037367305.1 Phrynocephalus vlangalii | reverse complement strand
GAGTAACCCTTTCCTGAAGCCCAGCACTCTCTCACCCCTCCAGTGGGACAGGCGTGGCTTCGCACCCAAAGCACGGGGGATCGCGTGTGCGTGTCTGCAGGCGGGTGCTCTGTGTGTGTGTCCGCGCGCGCGCGCGCGCGAGAGAGAGAGAGAGAGAGAGATGCGATCCACGGACCGAATTCGCTGGACCCGCCTGCCTTCTTGCCCGGCTTTCTCCTCCCTGCACCGAGGCGGGGTGCCTCACGAAGTGAAAGTGACCAGCCCAGGGGGCGGCACCCTCCGAGGAAGGAGTGAAAGTGACCCAGCAGGCGGAGGGGGGGGCGCAAACCGCGCGCAGGCAGCTGACACGCCAGGGGAGACGACCCGGGCCAAAAAGGCAGCGCCAAGCACAGACTTTGGGGATCGAGGGGCAGCAAATTGCAATAAGCGATTCTAAGGAGGAGGAGGAGGAGGGAAGGCGCAGGATCCCCAAAGGAGGAGGGGAGGAGGGGGGGCGCTGACGGAAAGGGCGGAAAGGCGGCGGAGGCGGGCAGAGGGGAGGCGCGGGGCGGCACGCAGGGCCCCCTGCCCGGCCCGCCGGAGGAGCGATGACCCAGCCGCCTGCCTTGGTTCCTCCCGGGCGGCTGCCTCTGGCCCCAGCAGGCGCGCCTTCCCTCCATGTGCAGAGAAAGCAAAGAAAAGCAGCTTCACTTCCGGTTCTGCTTTCCTGAATCTAAGAGTTTTGGGGTTTGGGGGTTCAGGCGCCCTTGGGGTTCAGGCGCCCTGGTTCATTGAACCACAAAGGCCTATGGGAAAGTCGCCCCTGGATAAGAGCAACAGGTATCAGCAAACTTTCTTACAGCGACACCCTCACTTACCCAGCACGCAGAAGGAGGCCCGGGCTGATCCCTCCACTACATTTTTCGGCAGTTTTAATGATATGGGGGCCGATTGTTCACCTTCTGCAAATAAAACAGGGAATGTCGATCGTGACGTCTGCCCTCATTCCCGGTTTCGCCGTCTTCCCGTGCCCCCCCACCCCCACCCCATAATGTTAGAACATTCTGCTTAAGAGAAGGAACTCTGGTGAGCCTTCTCCAACTTGTTTGCATGTAGGACACCCCACACCCACTCAATCGTCTCCCCCTCTCAGGAAGTACTAAAGCTCTGGGGAAGGGCACGGGCACGGGCATTCGATGCTGAAGGACCCAGGATCAATTCCTGGCATTCCCGAGGTTCGAGAAAATTCCAGCCTGTAACTTTAAAGGGGCCCCTGAAGGTCGGCATAACCCCATACACAGACAGGGAAGGAAAACTTTTTATAGTTTAATTGAAGTGATTCATCACCTCAGCAATGATTTAGCACAGGCATATCCAAACGTCGGCCCTCCAGATGTTTTGGACCACAGCTCCCAGAATTCCAAGCCTGTATTGCCAATGACAAAGGACTGTGGGAGTTGTGATCCAAAACATGTGGAGGGCTGAAGTTTGGACATGCCTGATCTAGCAGATGGCAAACAAAATCCACTTCCCCCGACCTTCTGCAAATGATCAGGGGGAAAGCATTTAATTGAACACATGGAACTAGCTGAAGCCTATATGCTGATGGGAGGAGTACATGGCAGATTGGTCAGCCTCCTCCCCCAGACCTCCACCCACCCTTTGTGGCCCATTCCAACCTGAACCACAACAGCCAGATAGGACTGCTTCCAGGGCTGGTCTGGACATTTTCCTGGCTCAAGTGTATGAGAAGAGGGCATCTCCCTTCCATGCAGAGAGTCAAACCAGACGGTCCGGACTTGCCATAGAATCATAGAATCAGAACAGTTGGAAGAGACCTCGAGGGCCACCCAGTCCAACCCCCTGCCATGCAGGAACCCCCCTCACAGGACTCCCGACAGATGGCCATCCAGCCTCTGCTTCAAAACCTCCAAAGAAGGAGACTCCAGGACAGGATCCTCCCCAGACCCTGAGGAAGCTCCAACCACACCCACAATATTGTCCTCTGACAAAGGGGAACCGGCCAAGGGACTCAGGAGGACCAGAGGAGCGGCCACTGCCTCTACTGCCTCCCAGCATCTGCCACCTGAGGTAGCGGACTCGCTCTCTGGCCAACGATGGGGCCAGCGCCTGGTTCTCCCTCCTAGCAGAGCCGCAGGCCTCAGTGCTGTGGGGAGGCCCTCTGGCACCCTCGGTGGGGGGGGTCTATCAAGGCCTGTAGGCGCTTTCCCACGCACAGTATAATCCACTGCAGAGTGCTCGCAAATCCGGAGCATAAAATTGTTTTCCCACAAGCAGCGGACTATGAAAAAAATAAACTTCGACCACGCCCACTTAAGCGCATTTTACAAGTACCTGCCCGGGAAGTGGTAAAATTCTTGTCGCTAGAGATGGGCATGAATCAAAAAAATGATGTTTCGTTTGTCGTTTGTCGTGTCCGTTTCGGTTCATTTCCGTTTTTCGCAAATTTTTGCAAAAAATTCATTTTCATTTTCATTTGTTTCGTTACCATTTTGTTGCCATTTATTTCAATTTTTTTTAGCATTTAAAGCAGTTCACTGTATTGCAGTAACGGAAATGAAACGCACAACAAAATTTCCGGTGTTTCTGTTCGTTTCATTTCATTTTGGAGACAAAATTCATTTGTCGTTTCGTTGCGTAACGAAACGAAAAAACGGAAACAGAAACAAAAAATTGTTCATTTCGTGCCCATCTCTACTTGTCGCTGTTCCGATGCAGACGTTTTGTGCAGACAGGAGGAGGAACTGAAGTTAAAGGAGTGACTGACGCTCATTCAGGGCTATCTATTGTCAGTTCCTGGATAAGTAAATCTTCAGGGGCCCTCTAATGGTTTGGCACCTTGCAGTCACATGCAATCAATATCCCCAGTGCAAAAGCCATTACAACTCAAAATGAAACCTAAGCAATGCCATTAAGGGAGAGGTGAAACTAAAAGCCGGCATGCCAGTATACAGCCAAGGAGGGGGGGGGATTTAGACCCACTAACAGTCCTGGGAACCGAAGGGGGAAATTGCACTTTGCTGCTATTCTCAGGCATGAGATCAGATCGGTTGTGGATTTTCAAAGACGACCATGGGAACCCTAGGTCCGCAAAATCAACCACGTGACAACTGAGGTATGTGATTCGGGTCAAAGTTTTCTGCGGATTGTAGTGGTCGTGTGAAAGCGTCCGATGATGACAGCGAGGAGACACCCCACCCCCACCCCACGTGTTGCTTTGTTGGCGAGGCCAGCAACATTGAGAGAGGAAGAGGGGTGCGGTGGCTGGCACTTACTTGCACAGAGCAAGCTGCTGAAGGTGACGTCCTTCTCAATTCCTTCAGGCTGCAGGGAAGGAAAAAACAAAGGGGGGGGGGAACGGCAATAACTCAGAAAGGCGAGAAAGACTGTGGGAACTCCTGAGTGGTATGAGAAAGAAATAACACCTACATTAAGGGCGCTTTTACACGACCCCTGAAATCCGAGGCAAAGGGCTCCCAGATCCAGAGCTTAAAAATGTTTTCCCACCAGCTCCGGACTTTAAGTACGACCACGCCCACCTAAGCGCATCCCAGCGCATTTTCCAAGTACCTGGTCTCCGAAGGTGAAAAATTTCTGATGCGGATTGCAAAGCAGTGAGTGCCGGGCTCTCCTCGCCTTGTGTTTGTTTGTTTGTTTTGCCCCCCACCCCTTTAAGAGACTGGAATGCTTCCCGGGGCAGCTCCCAACGGCAGCACGGAGGTGAGCCTGCATTTTTTTCTCCCTTTTTTTCGCCCTCCCCTCACGCAGACAGGAGCAAGGGAGTACGGAGGGGTGGGAACACAGGAAGAGTGACAAGTCCCCACGATCTCTGGTCTGAATTTAAGTTGCCAGTGGATCTTAGGGGTCGTGTAAAAGCACCCTAAGATAGATGAGTAATGGAAAGTAATGGAAAGGATCGGGCTCTTTTTTGTTGTGGTGGTGGTGGTGGAGTGTAACTCTGAGAATTCCCCCAAGCAGGATTCCAGCCCATAGACTCCCACCTACAAGTATCCAAGATACTGACATTTTTTGCTTGCCTGGAGAAGGGCCTGGATTCCTATTCTAAGAGAAGAAGAACGGAAGCTGCCACAGGGCTTCCCGGGGAGCCGTAGTCTTTTATGCTCTGTAGGAGGCACCTCCCAAAGAACTGTGCCTCACATGTAGTCACAAGCCATGGAGGAAAATTAGAGCAAAAACTCCTAAAGCCCCAACAACAGTAGGGGACCTCTGAGGTATGTTTCATCCACAAGCGAGATGTTTCGATCGCCACGTCTCTGTCTTTTGCTACTTTTTCTAATTCTTTCATTTCAACTCTGGCATCCCTTGGGGTGCTTGTTTGTGTGCAGCAAAAATACACAGATTCAGTTTATTTCTAGATGGTTCCCAATTTTAGCCATGTCCATGTTGAAATATTAACATGCTTTTCATCTATATGCCTCAGGTGTTATCCATGTATTGGTTTATTTTTACAACTGTTTAATTTATTTTCAAATTGTTGTTTCTTATATCGAGCCTTTGTTTCTGTGTTGGATCCTTCTCCTCTTCTGGGAGCGCCCTGGGAATATGCAGCTTGCCTAAGGCCACCTAAGCTGGTTCTCCTCCCAGGAGGCACAGTGAGGAATCAATCTCCTAATGCAGTGGTGGCCAAACTTTGGCCCTTCAGATGTTTTGGACCACAACTCCCAGAATTCCAAGCCTATATTCTCAATGACAAAGGATTGTGGAAGTTGTGGTTTAAAACATCTGGAGGGCCGAAGTTTGGCCACCACTGTCCTAATGTCTGGCTCCACAGCCAGTTTCCTAAATCCCTGATCTATCCATCCAGCTTCCCCAGCACATACCTCCACTAAAAGTGATTTGATGACCGTGTCCTTTCGTCCTCGGGTGGGCGTCTCCACGACCTCATTGCCACAGCGCTGTTCTGATGTGATGGCCTCGGCACTTGCTGTAAACTTCACGTCACCTACAACAACAAGGGCAAAAAGGGCCACATTATCTAGAGTGAAATTGGCAGCTGTTCTCTCCCCTGTGTCATCTGTCCCCTGCATAACAAAGAAAATATATTGAGGCAAAAGGTGTGTTATGGAATTGCTGTTTCTGAAATCAGAGAGGCCAGGAGAAGGGAAATGCTGCTCTCCCCTCTCAGTCCTTTCATCAATGATCAAGTCAGAGCCTTTGTACACGACCCCTAAACTCCGCCGCAAATGGCTGCCAGCTCCGGAGCTTACAATTGTTTCCCCACCAGCTCTGGAGTTTGCAGAAAATTAAGTGCGACCACGCCCACCTAAGCGCGTTCCAGCGCACTTTTCATGTACCTGCTCTCAGAGGGTGAAAATCCCTGATGCGGATTTAAGGGAGTGAGTGCCGGGCTCTCCTCGCTTCTGTTTGTTGTTTTTTTGCCTCCCGCCCCTTTAAGAGAAGGAATCAGGACGACGACGGGGCTCCGGGCGGCTTCGGATGTGAGCCTGCATTTTTCCTCTCTTTTTTTCTCCCTCCCCTCACGCAGACAGGAGCAAGGAAGTGTAGAGGGGTGGGGACGTAGGAAGAGCAACAAACCCCCAAGATCTCTGGTCCGAATTTAAGTGGCCAGCGGATCTTAGGGGTCGTGTGAAAAGGCCCTCAGTGAGTTAACTGGCTTGAAGGGAGATACAAAAGAATCCCAGGTATGGAACATAAATGTGTCCATGGCTGCAATCAGATAGAAGACAAAATCCACTATTTAATATTCTGCCCTCTCTACAAGAACCGTAGAGACAGATTTTAATTGCCTATCACCCAGATGTCCCTTAATTGTCCCCATGAAGTAAATAGTAGTAAGGTTGCTCATTGGCAACCAGCCATTCATTACTTATAATGTAGCACTCTTTGCCTTGGCAGCTAAGAAGTTAAGGTCTGGGCTTCTCAAGGACTTAAATTAGTTCAGGGGGAACTGTTGCTAAGACTTTTAAAACGTGTATTGTTTTTAAAATTGATGTTTTTAAAAACTGATGTTTTTTAAATGCCTCAATATCTTTGGCACTATGCATTGTTTATTTGTAAAGGCCTATGGCCATAGTCAATAGAGTTTTTGATTGATTGATTGATTGATTGATTGATTGATTGATACTGGCCAGTAAGAAAGGGAGGAAGGCCAAGGGAGGCAAAACATGCAGGCGGCTCCTCTGAGCTCCATGAGACTGACTCCTGAAGGGCACGGCCACCACTGGGGTTCCACGGGGCTCTCTGAAATGAGCGGAGCCATTGGATGGAAGCCCAAATATTTTCCCACCTTGGCCCAAGGCACCAAAAACCAGTAGCGTTTGTAACACTTCAATTGATTTATTATTGAAGAGTGGTGCAATGATTATTCAGAAATATCTGACAAAATTATAAAAACACTTTTTAACCAAAAAAACCCCTAAGTGTTAAATATTGAATATCCACCCAGGTGTAGTAGTAGTAGTAGTAGTAGTAGTAGTAGTAGTAGTAGTAGTAGTAGTAGTAGTAATGGTGGTGGTGTTGCATCGTTACAGTCGTGACCGACTCTTTGTGACCCCATGTCCATGGAGTTTTCTTGGCAGGAATACTGGAGTGGTTTGCCAGTTCCTACTCCAGGCGCCTACAGCACCTGGTATTCCCTGGAGGTCTCCCATCCAAGTACTAACCCAGGGCTGACCCTGCTTAGCTCCGAAATCAGGCGAGATTGGATGTGCTTAGGGGACATCTAGGCTGTAGTAGTAGTAGTAGTAGTAGTAGTAGTAGTAGTAGTAGTAGTAGTAGCAGCAGCAGCAGCAGCAGCAGCAGTAGCAGTAGTTAAATCAGACCTATATCCTCCACCCATCTAGTGATGGATGACTACTCTGGGCAGGCTTACACAGTAAGTCTTCAGTCTTAAATGCATGAGTGCATGTGGGTTGTGTTTTAAGCAGAACCAAAAGGAAAATAAAGAAGAAGAAAAACTCCTTGTGTGACCCTTTCAAGACCAAGGGCTATAGAATTCTCCCTTCAATTGCACGGTTTATTTTTCCCAAGTGTACCTTCCTCCAACACGTTGGCCTTGGATGAGGGGCACCATCCTAGGAGGCCCCCAGAAGAGAAGAAGGGAAGGCCAGCTCTGGGGATTCTGGACTTGGAAGACACGGAAAAGGGTCACCATAAGTCAGAATGGACATGATGGCACATCAGGAGCAGGAGGAGGAATCAAGGTATCACCTGCTCCTGCCTATGCATTATTCCACAGCCTCGTGTGATTAGCTAGCATTGATGGGCCAACGGGAGAAAATAAGAGGCTCCCCTGGCATGTCAAGGGGTGCCAAACACAGCGGCCACGAAGAACACGACAGCAGGGTCTGCAGTGGTTCTTTGCCTTCAGTCCCCAGGTGTTCTTGGACTACAGCTCCCAGAGATCCTGGCTAGAGCAGTGAGTGGCAAGGGCTTCTGGGAGTTTGAGCCCAAGAACCTCTGGGCACCCCAGGTTGGGGATCGAGAGCGTTCAAGGGTGGCCACCTACCCAGAGATTTGGGTGTCACGATCCAGGCCACCGTCTTCCGTTGTCTGGGACACAGGCAGTAGGAGTCCCCTTCCTTCTCCACGGGGGAAGCCGCGAAGTCCGCCGAAGGATCCAGAGTTATGCGGACCTGGCCGGAGAAGGAAAAAAGGGAGGCAGGGATGGAGAGACAACCCTTGAGGTTTAGGGAGGCAGACATCCCGGCGGTCTTGGTAGAAGCAGGAGCCTCATCTTCACCAGGGAGGGCAGGGAACAGCTGCAGGAAGGGGATGGGGTGCAGCTGGAAGCCCCGGGACAGCTGTTTATCAACAGGCTTCCTGGGCTGCTGCCCTTCGCCTCAGCACAACACAAGTCTCTGAGGGATTCCTGTGCTCAGGCTCGACTTTCTCCTGTGTGTCTCCAGCCAAGAAAGCCAATGGGATTCTTGGTTGCATCAACAGATGCATCGTGTCTAGATCAAGGGAAGTGATAGGACCACTCTATTCTGCTCTGGTCCGACCCCCACCTGGAGGACTGTGTCCAGTTCTGTGCGCCTCAGTTTAAAAAGGATGTTGACAACCTCGAACTGGTCCAGAGGAGGGTGGCCAAAATGGTCTGGAGGAAATGTCTTATGAGGAACGGCTTAGGGAACTGGGAATGTTTAGCCTCTCTAAAAGAAGACTGAGAGGGGATATGATAGCTATGTTTAAATATTTGAAAGGATGTCACATTGAAGAGGGGACAGGTTTGTTTTCCATGGCTTCAGAGACTAGGACTCGGGGCAATGGTTTCAAACTACAGGAAAAGAGATTCCATTTGAACATTAGGAAGAACTTCATGACGGTTAGAGCTGTTTGGCAGTGGAATCTGCTGCCACAAAGGAGGGTGGTGGAGTCTCCTTCCTTGGAGGTTTTTAAGCAGAGGCTGGATGGCCCATCTGTCGGAAATATTGTGATGAGGGTTCCTGCATGGCAGGGGGTTGGACTAGATGACCCTTGAGGTCTCTTCCAACTCTATGATTCTATGATTCTCTGACTCCTGTCTTACCTCGTTCTTGCCTTGCTCCTGCCTTGCCTTGCTCCAAGACTCCTGTACGTTCAAGAACCCTGCGCCTGATTGGGGGGTTCTCCCTGTCTTGTCTTTCTGCCCTGGCCCTGACACTTGGGTCCTGACATGTCCTTGGGCTGTAACACTCAGGGACCCCAAGCGGCCGAGCTGGTGGCAAGGCTTCTGGGTGTTTTGGACCAAGAACATCTTGGGTTCCAAGGGTGGGAACCCCAGCAGGGCAACCCCAGGGGATTGATTTTTCCTTTAGACCTGGTGCTTGAGCCCGAGAGGAGCAACAGCAGAACACCAAGTACTGCCACCGCTCTCGGCAAAGTCACCTTAATAAAAGACGCTGGCTCGAATCCTGTCGTCGGCATGCGAGTGTGTACGTGAAAAAGCAAAAGTCCTGACAGCGAACTGAGGCTCGTTAATAGGTTGGAGGGTTGGGCTTCCTGATGGGGAGGGGCTTGATCCCACAATCAGGAATGGCCCCAGGAACGCTAAAAAAAGAAAAAAAGGCCCTCGTGAATGAGCAGCCATTTTCTGCCGCGAATTATGCCATTTCCTTTGCCTAACCATGAATCAGCCCTAGGTTTCTGGCTGCAGTTAATTCGACCGTGGAGCCACGGTCGTGACGACAGAAACCGCCGCAAGCCAACTGGATGAGACTGCAGCTCGGAAAGGTTCCTTCCTGGGCTTTGAGGACTGAGGAGGGAGTGCACAGAGGAAGCAGAGGGTTCAAATACAGGCTGCTATCCCACGGCCGGAAAATCCAGATCAAAGTAAAATGCGGATCCCCCCCCCAAAAAAAACAGTCATGTGCTTGAAAATGCAGTTCCTGCATCCATGCGGGTGCAGTTTAAAGAACAGCATATTTTCTCTCCCCATGAGTGGGAACTGCAACACAGCAGAACGAAAAGGGTTTGATGCGGATTTTCTGAGTCCCCAAGGACTCAGGGCGTTTATACACGACCCCTAAGCTCCGCCGCAAATGGCTGCAAGGTCCGGACCTTAAAAATGTTTACCCACCAGCTCCGGACTTTGCAGACAATTAAGTGCGACCCCGCCCACTTTAGCAAGACCAAACAGCAGTTTTCTTGTACCTGGTCTTTGATGGTGACAAATATTTGATCCGGTGTAAGGATAGTGAGTGCGGGGCTCTCCTGGCTTCCGTTTGTTCTTTTTTTGCGCCCCGCCCCTTTAAGAGATCTGAATGCTGCCCTGAACAAAACGGAGGTAACCGGCATTCTTTTCTTTCTTTTTTCTCCGTCCCTCAGGCAGCCAGCAACCAGGAAGTGCGGAGGGGGGTGGGGACAGAGGAAGAGCGAGGAACCCCTAAGATCTCTGGTCCGAATTTAAGTGGCCAGCGGATCTTAGGGGTCGTGTAAAAAGGCCCTCAAGTACTGGTTTAAAATCTGCATCAAAACTGAGACTGCTTTCACACGACCCCTAAAATCCGCTGGCAACTTAAATACGGATCCCCCCCCAACCAGAGATCATGTGGTTTTTGTTCTGGTTCCTGTGTTCCCACCCTCCCACACTCTGGTTCTATTGCTTCTGTCTGCTGTGAGGGAGGGATAAAAAAATGCAGGCTCACCTCCGACTGCTGTCGGCAGCAGCTAATTGTAGCAGGACAGGAATCCTTCTTAGGGATTCCTGTCTGTTAAAAGGGGGAGGAGACAACAAAAACAAACAAAAGGCGGAGGAGGGCCAGGCATGCAATGCTTTAAAATCCGCATAGGAACAGCAACAAGGATTTTACCTCCTCGAGATCAGGTACTTCTCAAATGTGCTGGGTGTGAGTGTGGTCGTACTTTATTTTTTTTAAAGTCAGCTGCTGGTTGGAAAACAATTTTATGCTCCGGATCTGCGAGCACTTTGCATCGGATTTTAGGGGTCGTGTGAAAGCAGCTTGAGACAAGCTTTGTGCTTGCAAAACTCGCTGGGTCGGACTTAAGTGGTCACATTTCCCCCCCTTTAAAGTCTGCTGGTCATGGGGACACAATTTTATAAACTGCGTCTTCAAGCAATTTGAAGCAGTTTTCAGTGGTTAGAACATAAGAACATAAGAAGAGCCCTGCTGGATCAGGCCAAAGGCCCATCTAGTCCAGCTTCCTGTATCTCACAGTGGCCCCACCAAATGTGTCTGGGAGCGCATGAGACTAGATATCTGTCTCTTGATACCACTCCCCTGCATCTGGCCCTTGAAGTATCCTGGTTTTTAAGCCTGGAGATTACACATCTCCTTCATGGTTTGTTACCTGTGATGGACTTTTCCTCCAGGAATCTGTCCAATCCCCTTTTGAAGGCATCCAAGCCAGATGCCATCACCACATCCTGTGGCAGGGAGTTCCATAGACTAACAACGCGCTGGGTGAAAAAATATTTTCTTCTGTCTCTTCTTACTCTCCCAGCCCTCAATTTGAGTATATGTCCCTTAGTTCTGGTATTTTGTGAGAGGGAGAAGAGCTTCCCTCTATCCACTTTACTCATGCCCTGCATAATTTTGTACGTCTCAATCATATCCCCCCTCAGGCACCTTTTTTGCAGACTAAAGAGCCCCAAATGTTTTAGCCTTTCTTCATAAGGGAGGTGCCCCAGCCCAGTAATCATTTTAGTCGCTCTCTTCTGCACCTTTTCCAGTTCTATTATGTCTTTCTTGAGATGCGGTGACCAGAATTGTACACAATACTCCAAGTGGGGCCTTACTATTGTTTTGTATAATGGCATTATAATGTTGGCTGTTTTATTTTCAATTCCCTTTTTGATAATCCCTAGCATGGAATTGGCCTTCTTCACCGCTGCCACACATTGGGTAGACACCTTCATGGAGCTGTCCACCAACACACCAAGATCTCTTTCCTGATCTGTCACGGATAACTCAGAGCCCATGAGTTGGTAGATAAAGTTTTGATTTTTTGCCCCAATATGCATTACTTTACATTTGGCTACATTAAAACGCATTTGCCATTTCGTAGCCCATTCCTCCAGTTTGGAGAGATCCTTCTGGAGCTCTTCACAATCTTCTCTGGTTTTTACCACACGGAAAAGTTTTGTGTCATCTGCAAACTTGGCCACCTCACTGCTTATCCCTGTCTCCAGGTCATTTATGAACAGATTGAAAAGCACCGGTCCCAGGACAGAGCCCTGGGGCACACCGCTTTTCACTTGTCTCCATTGTGAAAATTTCCCATTGACACCTACTCTTTGTTTCTGGGATCTCAACCAGTTCTCAATCCATAAGAGGACCTGCCCTCTTATCCCCTGACTGTGCAATTTTCTCAGCAGCCTCTGGTGAGGGACTGTGTCAAAGGCCTTTTGAAAATCCAGATAGACTATATCCACCGGTTCACCCAAATCTACATGCATGCTGGTTGTGGGATAGCAGCTTGAAACCCAGGGGGCTTGTTGTGGGACAAGGAGAGAGGTGGGGATTTGGGGGGGGGGGCACGAGGCGGCCAAGGGCACCAGCGCAGGGCCTCTGGGCCTCCTGACCTGGATGCAATGTTCCATGTAGGTGAAGACAGTGGCTTTCAGGGTGAACTCTTCTCCCCGCACCACGGCGTAGGGCAGGGTGAGATCGAGGAAGAAGGGCTGGAAGGCCTCGAGGGAGACGGTCTTCGCCAGGCCGAAGCCGGTGAGGTTGGAGAGGCAGAAGGCTCCCGCTCGCCACTCGGTGATGGTGTCGGGGATGGTGACGGGCACGGAGACGTCACCCTGGATGGCTTCCTCGGAGGCCTGGGAGCCTTGGTCGCCGCTGTGGAGGGAGATTAAGAGAAAAGAGAGAGATGAGGAGGAAGGCTCGTCGGGACACCAGGGAGAACCCCCCCCCCCCGAGAGGCTGCCCGGCTTTGGTTGAGGGGAGCGTAGGCAGAGGTGAGGTAAAATGGACATGGAAGCATGTAGGGAAGGCATGGGGGGGGAGAAGCATGGATCCCTTTGGGGAGATAGGCAGCATAAAGATAAAGTGGTAATAATAATAATAATAATAATAATTATTATTATTATTATTATTAATAATAATAATAATAATAATAATAATAATAATAATAATAAATTAATAATAAATTTCCATGTGGATGCAAATCCAGCAGGCAAAAACAGGACCCAAATTGACGGTCAGGCGACAAAATTGAAACAGAGAAAGACTTTCATAGAAAGGATGGGTCGGGAGGGGCCTAGGAGGCAGGAATCCAGATTTCCCAGGGAATGTAGGCTCTTCGGGGATCGGAGTCACAACTCACTTCACCACCACTAGATCCCAAATCCACGTCTCGGGGAAAAAGCTTCTGACAGTCTCCAGTGGTGGTTCCACGCTTTCCAGATAATCTCCTGCGGCCTCAGCAGAAAATCTCGCCACTCCAGGCATACTTCCTCTCATTGGACTGGCCAGTACATACTCTACTGGAGGGAACAGAGAGAATTTTTATTTGTTTATACAAACTGCCTTTAAAGTTACCAACTGTTGTGAAGGTTTCTGGGAAACCTTCCTTTGGGGTATGCAAGATAATAGTTCCAGGTTCTGCAAACAGTCCACCCCTTTTTCATCCACTTGCACTTACAGTCTCAATAACTCACTGTGTAAGACATTTGTAGGAGAAATAATAAAAACATCAAGCCACTTACAGTTGTGAACTGAGCAGAGGCTGGATGTGCATCTGTCGGGAGTACTTTGATGGGGCTTCCTATATGGCAGGGGGTTGGAATGGATGACCCTTGAGGTCTTTTCCAACTCTTATGATTCTATGATCAACAGCAAACTAAACAACTTACTTCAACAGACTAAAGAGAGGTAAAGGAACACTCAGCAGGGAGGGGGGGCTCTGAAGGGAAGGAACGATTGGTTAGTGTCTCCCCAGGCCAGAAAAATCCCTCCCAGTTACTCAAACCACAGGCAGCATGTGAGGTTGAAAATAAAACTCCAACATCAAAATCTTGATCATCACTGCTGTCAACCCCTCCATGTCATAGGCTTTAAAAGGGACAGGCAATAAAATAAAAGCATCAAATGCAAAAAGAGTGCAATAAAAACCAGGTAAATATGGATAGAAGTAATCGAGCCGGAAATACCGGTTTAAAGAGAAAGAGCTTTAGCAAAGATCTTAAAGCAGGTTTTGAAGGCATTTACCTAAAGTCACTTGCAAGGATATTCTGCTGCAATATGAGATAAAAACGTAAAATTCATGAACCCGGTGTGAGAGCATTGAAGTTAAAATGCTCAGATGGAGATTCTGAAGCATGCAATTAGAAGAAGTCAGTCCAGTTGTGGACAGAAGGAAGCACACTTAGCTGGCCTTGAAGAGAAGCCAGAAGTGAAGTGCCCAAGGACACAGAAGTATAGCCTGGAAGCAAAGATGTAAAAGCCATATGTCATGTGATCATAAAGTGCCAAGATGATTGGTGCCAAAGCCTATATATACTCTATGTGGTGTAACATGTTCTTGTTGAGGATGTTGAGAGGATGAAATGATGATATGCTAGGATGATGCTGGCTATGGTGTATGCTGCTGCTGTTAATAATGAAGAAACGATGGCTCATGTGTGCAGAAGAAAAGGTATTGTTAATGGATTGTCAATAGACTGCACAAAAACCAGCAACTAGTCTGTCTTGATTTTTCTCTAACCTGGACATGGCCGCTTTACTCTGCAACGGATGCTTTGAGCTCCTTGACAAGTCATGGGGCCAGTCAGCATGTTAAATGGTTAGAGCAAGCAAGTCGTGAAGCAATCATGCTGCTGCCGAGTTTGGAGCTGAGAGAGAGAGAGAGTCAAGAGAGGTTGCCAGGCTGCTCCACCATGTCGTCTGAGAAGGAAGAAAGTGGAGAGAGCTCAGAAAGTGAGAGTGAGCAAGAAAGCCTTGGCAAGACACAGTCTAACACAGCAAGTGGAGCATTACCTATTCCAAAGCTCAATGAGACTACCCAACTACCCCAGCCATAAGATCATTAAGTTTGCAGACGACACAACTGTGGTAGGTCTGATCAATGATGGGGAGGGGGAGTCAGCTTATAGGAGGGAGGTGGAAATGCTGACGGAGTGGTGTAGGGAAAATAACTTATCCCTCAATTTAGAAAAAAAACAAAAGAGATTATTGTGGATTTCAGAAAATGCAAATTAAATATTCAGCCACTTACTATTGAAGGAAAGTGTGTGGAACAGGTTTCGGTGTTTTGATTTCTGGGAATGGAACCGAGAGATGATCTGATATGGGGAGCAAACACTAAAGATTTGATGAAGAAAGCACAGCAGAGATTATACTTCTTGAGAATCCTCAGGAAAAATATTCTTTCAAAAAATCTGCTGCTGGCTTTTTACCACTGTGCCATAGAGTGTGTGCTTGTCTGTGTGTGTGGTTTGGGAGTTGTACAGCCAGAGAAAGAACAATGCTGTCCAAGATGGTTAAGACTGTGGAGAGAAAAATTGGATGTACTCTCCCTACTTTAGACCAAATCTATGATTCCAGGTGTTATAAGAAAGCTGTAGAGATTGTGCAGGATCTCACACACCCTGGAAATGATCTCTTTCAGCTTCTGCCCTCTAGGAGGAGATACAGAGTCATTAAGACCAGGACTAGCCGCTTGAGGAATAGTTTCTATCCAAGAGCGGTTTGGGGTTTGAGTGCAGCGAAATGCAGTTTTTGAGGGAGCTTCTGTATTTAGTTTTTAGAGTTTTTAGAGTTTTTCAGAGTTTTTAGAGTTTTTAAGTGTTAGTGGGTTAAATTATGTATGTTTGTACTGTTAGGTCCTGTAAAAGCTGATGTAGATACTTTCAATCTCGTTGTTCTGCATAGGACAATGACAATAAAGATTTATCTATAATTACCTTGCGTGGAGTATGAAAATGGAGGCGTTCCTGAAACGTGCAGGTTTATGGAAATGCGTTGAAAATCACAGGGTGCTGGATGTTGACCAGAGTGATGAAGTACACCATCGTGCTGACTCTGGAAGAGTTACAGCTGCACTATGTGTATGGCATTGATTCCACAAAGAGCTGCTGGGAAGCTTTGACAGGTGTGCACCTTCGCCAGACTGCTTTGCAGTAGAATTATACAGAGCCAAACTTAAAGAAGGTGACTGTGTAGCTGAACACCTGAGCTTCATGAGGCTGACGTTTGTGGAGCTGGAGAAGCCAGGCTTGTGCTCCACGGAAAGTCACAGCATTTATGTGCTACTGAGCAGTTTAAAATCAAACTTGGGGCAATTTTTTGTTAAGTTTTGAAGCACTCAAAGATTCTGACCTGACTGTGGGAAGTCTGGACGAGAGAAATCACCCGGAGAGCAGAGGAGTCGCAGACGATGATTTATGACCCAGGACGAGGCAGAGGGAGCAAGGTCATCATGGAGACGGAGCCACCAGCCGGAAGTTTCGAAGAGAAAGAAGAAAAAGTTTTCTTGGTAAAAACATTGTTATGTTTGTCAATGAATTAAGCATTTGATGAGAGATTGTACCCAGACGTTTTCTGCAAAGCGTCAGCAAAAGGAGCAGCAAGCCAAGGAGGGGGTTGTTCAACAGCCAGTCCTACATTGCTCAAAGCAACGAGGAGGACAGTTTTAATTCTTGCATCATTGACAGCGGAAGCTCAAATCATATCTCTGCAGAGTCGTTAGCACTTGAAGATTTCCAGCCAGCCAGCAGGAACTTTGTGACTCTGGCAGACGGGAAAAGGCAGCAGTTTCTATTTGTGCCACGACTGTGTAAGATGCAAGGTGTATTGTGTGTATCCCCATTAGAGAATAATTTGTTAAGTGCGGGACGTTTTGTGGAACAGGGGTACAATGTGGAATTTAATTAGAAGGGCTGTGTCATAAAGAAATTTAACAAGGTGTGGTCAATGGTTGACCAAGTAGGGAAGCTATATCATTTGAGAAATGTGTGTGGTGAAAGCAGCACGTGGTACACACAAGGAAACGTACAACCTCATGGTAGTTGTTAATGCATAGGAAGCTGGGGCATATACATCTCAGAGCAAATCTAAACATGAAGGGTTTAGTTCAGGGCTGTCCAACTTTGAACAGGCCGAGGTCTACTTTTTCCAGCCCAAAGCACCCGAGGTCTACTACATGAAAACTGTGGTTCAAAATAGTTTCAAATTAAATTTTAACCCAATAAAGCTGGAGGATTCCCTCCTCCCATTTTTTGAACCTACTGTCATTTACTTGGATATTAAGAAAATCAAGTGAAAATAAAACAGAGAGATTAATTTGGTCCTCACTGGTTGATTATAGCCAGTCCTAAAAGTAAAAATAATCGCATGTTACACTCTCCTTACGAGGCAACTTTTTCCAACTTAAAAGGGAGAATTAACTGTTACTGTTTGGTTTTGTGGAAGTTAGGAAAAGAGGGGAAAGAGTTAGGGTTAGGGTTTTCCTGCCAAAAAATGCAATGGGGAAAAATGCAAACAGACAAACATAAGCAGCAAGAAAAATCCAGCCCATTTTTGCCTGCAGAGATATGGGAAAAGATTGTAAACATGGAAAAATGAAACCAGCAAGACCACCCCAACCTTTTCCTGCCAAAACTGCAAAAAACATTTCAAATCTAAAATTAACACAATTTTAAAACCCTCAACATGCATTCAAAAATTATCCAGGCATTAATAACAGTGAAAAACCATTTCAAATTCAAATTTAAAACAGTTAACTCCCCACTACCACTTCAAAAATACCCAGGCATTAATAAAAGTGAAAAACCATTTCACCAACAAGACCACCCCAGCCTTTTTGAACCATGAAAAACCATTTCAAATCTAAAACTAAAACAATCTTAAAACCCAGAACATGAATTCAAAAAATAGCCAGGAATTCAAAACCATTGCAAATTTAAAATTCAATTTTTTTAAAAAAATCAATTCAAATAAATTGAATGTTTTTGAATGAACTGAATGAAATTGAATGTTGTTGTTTCCCCCCTCCCTCTTGTGAAAACATAATTACATAATTAAAAGCCAATATTAAACCTAACTACAATAAGTAAACAAATATAGGGGGAAATGCCATTCTGAGAACTGAAAAACACAAAAATTAGGAAACACAGGTACCACTGCAAATCTAGTCCAAGCGGTAATGCTTGCTGCTACTGCTGCTGCTGCTGCAGCTTGACAGAGCACCCCTTCCCAGCTCTACAGAGCACCCGCAAGTCGCTCCCTCGCACCCATTTCGGTGGCCTGGCTGGCAATGACATTGCTCGGTGCTGGCTTGATGGGAGGATGCAAGGATCCAATCCCGGGCACTCATTGGTGCTTGGCCCTGCCTGTCTGCTCTAGGCAGACAGAGCAGGCATGCAGCAAGTGCCCGGATTATCTGGCCAGCGGAGGGTGGGGAGCAAGGACCACGCCATGCCCCTTGAACTTCCCCACTCAGCTGAATGAAGCCAGGTACAGTCAGTGTGTCAATCATCTGGCTGGTGAGCTACTTTTGAACCCTCGCTGGCTACTGGTAGCCCGCAGTCAACCTGTTGTGCAGGCCTGGTTTAGTTGAAGGTATGAAATTAAGAAATCGTGACAAATTTCTTGACTGTTCAGTATGCAAGATGGCAAAGTAAAAAACACATGCTGTAAGCAAACACAGTGACAGGCAATCAAACAGACCATTTCAACTTGTACATGCAGATGTTTTAGGGCCATCAAACTTTGAGATCATAGGAGGGGCCAAATATGCGTTAATTCTGGTGGATGAGTTTTCAAGGTATGGGTTTTGTTATCTGTTAAAAGTCAAAGCAGAAACATTTACAGCATTCCAGAAATGGTTGTTTTGTGGAAAATAGTGTATTTTTTGCCCAATAAGATGTACCAGGCCATGATGCACCTAGTTTTAAGAGGAGAAAAACAAGGAAAAAAAGTTTAGCCTAAGGTTTTATGGTGGAAGAAGGGGAGGCTGCAGGTAATTGGAACTGTGAAATCCAAGCTGCAAAAGGGGAGGTTTGCAAACCAGGTAATTGGAGCAGTGGGATCCAACCTGCAAAGGTGAGGCTTGCAAACGAGGTAATTGGAGCTGTTGAATCCAGGCTTCAGAAGGGGAGGGCAGAGGCTCCGTGAAGACCTCTTTGCAAACAAGGTGATTTTTGACTAGGGAATCTTGGCTGCAGAAGGGCAGGGGTGGAGCGAGGCTTCCTGGAGGAAGCCTATTTGCAAACCTGGTGACTGGAACTGCAGAATCCCGCTGCAGCAGGAGATGGGAGAGGCTATGTGAAGGTATCTTATCTCTAAATGAAAATTTGTGATATATACGTAGCGGGGACTGCTGTATTTGCTTTGTAAGATACACAGACATTTCCCCTTACTTTTGAGGGTGGGAAAAGTGTGTCTTATAGGGCAAAAATACAGTAAGTTCTCACTAGAGTATCTTGTCTTCAGAATGAGTCAGGAGGGTAGTTTTTGTCTAATACATTCCAAGAGCTATTAGATAAGGGGACGTTCTAAAAGGAGAAGTTGTCATTATGTGCACCAGGAAAATGGCCTTCCTGAACAGCATGTAGGGGTTTTAAAGCAGATGAAAGATGCATTGTTACAGGATTATAATCTTAATCAGAGTTTTTAGGGAGAAACCTTGATGACTGCAAACAATTTGTTAAACAGGACATGGAATTTTGTTATCAAAGAGATTCCTTATTACTTGCTACATGGCAGGAAACCATCATTGAATCATCTAAGAATTTTTGGGTCTACAGCCTGGATTCACATAACAGAGAAAATTAGGGGAAAAGATGATCACAAAACTAAGAAAATGATTTTGTTGGATATCAGCCTGGAATAAAAGGATATCAGTTTTATGATAAAGGAAACAGAGTTGTGGTAACAAGTTCAGATAGTTTTTCAGAACATGCAAATTGGAACAGAGTACAAGAAAATTCAGAAGTGTTGTTGCCAAACAAAAGTTAGTCTGCCAAGGTCTAAAACACTGGTTAAGGCAGAGCAGGAGGCAGAAAATAAAGAGTCTGAGGACACACACACACAGGAGGAAGAACAAACTTTGAGACACTCAGAAAGGAGTAACAAAGGGGCTCCACCAGAAAGATTTAAAGTAGAAAAAGTGTGTTGTTTCAAACAAATGTATTAAGTGTTCAAAAAATGGAACAAAGGAGATGGGTCGTGATTAGAGATGGGCATGAAATGAACTTTTTTTCATTTCTGTTATTCATTATTTGTTTCGTTACGTAATGAATGAATAACAAAAATTGTTATGAAATTGGAATGAACCGAACAGAACCATGAAAATTAGGTTCGTTACGTTTCATTTTCGTTAATGGTGACGCGCAATGAAATGAGCTGTTTTTAAATGCTAAAAAACGTCCTGAATATCAGTAAAAACCCAGCGATAATTATTTATTCTGCCTGATAATACCTAACAGGGGGGTTGGGGTCCTTAAAACGTGCATTTATGTATTTTCTCAGATTGCTGGAGTTAGGGGACATCGACCCAAAATGGCTCCCAGATGCCTAATATTGATTTCTTGGGTATTAAAACACCCTGGACACCCGTAAAAATGCAGTGATAATTATTTGAATTTATTACCTACCAGGGGGTTGGGGTCCTTAAAACGTTTGTTTTTGTCTTTCTCCCATCGCGATGTATTTTTTCTTTTCCCTTTGACACAAAATGGATTCCAGCCATAAAATGGATGCAAGCCATGTGATGGGATCATGTAAATTCTTGGACAGCTTCAACCAATAGCATGCCCAGGTTGCAGACTGGGCAGGTCTGGCAGCCACAGAGGGCATAAAAAGCTCTGGCAGCCCCCATCCTCCTTGCAGTCTCCGGTGGGAGTTAGGGTGGGATTGCTGTCTCTGCGACTCGTTATTTTCACTTTAGGCCAGCCAGGCAGGTGTGTGTCTCTGTGTTCCTGCCGGCTGCAGCCTGGCTCTTAGGGGAGATAAAGAAGAGATTTCTCTCTAGCTTCAGTCTTGCAGCCTCCCTGTGTGCGTGCGTGCGTACCTCTCGGTGAGTAACCTCCCCTGCCCTGCAGTGCAGTCACTCTGTGGCTGCCTTGCACCCTGGGCAACGCCCAGCACTGCCTTTGCAGCCTTCCTGCATACTTAGTCTATACTGTGTCTCTGCCAGCATCATTTTTAGTGTTTTCCCTCTGGTCTGGGGCATTGGGGAAACGGAAATGTTTTAAAAATCGTGCAAAAAGCGGGTACAAACGAAAAGTGAAAAACGAATAAACAAAAATGATTTTTTCCAAAAATTCACGAAAAAAACAAACATGAACCGAAACAGACCCCCTCAACAAAAAACCAAAAGACCGAAACACCATTTTTTCAATTCGTGCCCATTTCTAGTCGTGATGAGTTTAAATTCGTAACCAATAACAGAGATAAAGCATTTGTGTTTTGAACCCGTCACTCCCCTGCCTTGGGCCCTCAGCCGAACCTCATCGTCTCTTCGCCTTTCGTCCTTTGTGGTGGGTAAGCTTGCATTTTTGTTTTTGTCTTTTTTTGTTCTCTTTCTCTTCTATCTGCTTTGGGTTCAGGGGGGAATTTAGATAAGGTGTTCTCTGAGTCAGATATTTAGTTCAAAAAAGAACCAGTTACTTACCTGTAAAGGTATGTATTGCTTGCAATCACCCATCTGTGTGGCTTCATGAAGGCCACAAAGGAGAAGAACCAGTTACTTACCTGTAAAGGTGGTTCTTCGAGTGGACCTTCGTGGAGCCACACAGCACCCGCCCGCCTCCCCTCAGACCGTCACGGCTATGGTGGGTACACACGTGTCACTCTGGCGGTCAAGAGGAACTAAGGCATTTGGGCAGGAAGGCTACCGCTCATGCACGGGGGTAGGGGGAAGGAGACTAATGAACTTTCCTATTGCTAGGGAAGTCTGACTGGGAAACCCATCTGTGTGGCTTTATGAAGGCCATGAAGGAGAACTGTGTGTTTCAGAGACCTGACCAGTCTCTGTTGCTGTGTGACAAGACTACTGTGTGACAAGACTACTGTATGCCTTGCCGCTGTGTGTTACGGCGTGGAACTGTGTGGAACTGTTACATTAGGGTTTTCATGCTCCCTTTTTTCCTATTGCTAGGGAAGTCTGACTGGGAAACCCATCTGTGTGGCTTCATGAAGGCCATGAAGGAGAACTGTGTGTTTCAGAGACCTGACCAGTCTCTGTTGCTGTGTGACAAGACTACTGTGTGACAAGACTACTGTATGCCTTGCCGCTGTGTGTTACGGCGTGGAACTGTGTGGAACTGTTACATTAGGGTTTTCATGCTCCCTTTTTTCCTATTGCTAGGGAAGTCTGACTGGGAAACCCATCTGTGTGGCTTCATGAAGGCCATGAAGGAGAACTGTGTGTTTCAGAGACCTGACCAGTCTCTGTTGCTGTGTGACAAGACTACTGTGTGACAAGACTACTGTATGCCTTGCCGCTGTGTGTTACGGCGTGGAACTGTGTGGAACTGTTACATTAGGGTTTTCATGCTCCCTTTTTTCCTATTGCTAGGGAAGTCTGACTGGGAAACCCATCTGTGTGGCTTCATGAAGGCCATGAAGGAGAACTGTGTGTTTCAGAGACCTGACCAGTCTCTGTTGCTGTGTGACAAGACTACTGTGTGACAAGACTACTGTATGCCTTGCCGCTGTGTGTTACGGCGTGGAACTGTGTGGAACTGTTACATTAGGGTTTTCATGCTCCCTTTTTTCCTATTGCTAGGGAAGTCTGACTGGGAAACCCATCTGTGTGGCTTCATGAAGGCCATGAAGGAGAACTGTGTGTTTCAGAGACCTGACCAGTCTCTGTTGCTGTGTGACAAGACTACTGTGTGACAAGACTACTGTATGCCTTGCCGCTGTGTGTTACGGCGTGGAACTGTGTGGAACTGTTACATTAGGGTTTTCATGCTCCCTTTTTAACTCTTGTCCTTTTTTCCATTGTTCTTTTGTGGCAAACTTATTGTCTGTTAAGAACCCCAATACCAATTTGGATTTTTCCTAGGCGTCTTAGAATTCCCCACAGGACGATTCTGCAGATCGCCCTGTTGCTGGCTACCTTCCTGTAATCCCTTTCTGTTGCGCTCCATCCTGCGATTGTTTGTTCAGTTCCTTGGCTTTTTCTAAACGTTTTGGGGGAGATTGTCCATCACACATATCCCCGCCACCACATCCTAGGGCAGTGTGGCAAAGTACACAGAAAACTTTTCAATTGAAACACAGAGACGGTGAAACAAAATGGGAGTGTTGAAAATAACACAGTTGTCCCAGAGTGATAACGGCAGAATTGCAGATGAAGACTTGGTTAAAAAAGAAACAACTGAGCTGAACTGGCTGAATAAGGCTGTAACATCTAAGCCGAGATAAAGCTGGTGTACAGTAAAATGAAAAATAAAAAGGAAAAAATAAAAATTAGATATCAAGACTAGACAGTAAAGCTGGTATCTATTTATTTATTTATTTGTTTGTTTGTTTGTTCATTTTTATACTGCCCGTCTTCCCGAAGGAACTCCGGGCAGTGAACAAAAAGGGCAAGACAGGCCCAAAGAAAGCAATACATCAAGTGAAGAGGAAATAAAGAAATGAAAAAAGGGAATATAAGATAAGATAAGATAAAACAACTCAACAAAAGAGTCGAGAAATCATCGGCAAGATGGCGGGGGGGGGGACCTAAACCTGGTAGGAGGGCTACCAGGATGGTTGAGGGTCTGGAGGAAATGTCTTATGAGGAACGTCTTAGGGAACTGGGAATGTTTAGCCTCTCTAAAAGAAGACTGAGAGGGGATATGATAGCTATGTTTAAATATTTGAAAGGATTCATATTGAAGAGGGAACAGGTTTGTTTTCCATGGCTTCAGAGACTAGGACTCAGGGCGATGGTTTCAAACGACAGGAAAAGAGATTCCATTTAAACATTAGGAAGAACTTCATGACAGTTAGAGCTATTCAGCAGTGGAATATGCTGCCGTGGGGGGTGGTTGAGTCTCCTTCTTTGGAGGTTTTTAAGGAGAGGCTGGATGGCCATCTGTGGAAAATATTGTGATGGGGTTCCTGCATGGCAGGGGGTTGGACTAGATGGCCCTTGGGGTCTCTTCCAACTCTATGA
>JAWVWN010004433.1:0-10004 GCA_037367305.1 Phrynocephalus vlangalii | reverse complement strand
GGGGGTTTTAAACCGAGACAAAATTTGTTTTGGGACTTCTTTTCCCATGAACCAAAAAATTACATTAACAGAGGTTTTTTTGTAAACTGATTACTTTCGGGAAAAAGAAAACAAAAGCATACTAAGATAGTATTTTTTTTCTTTCATCTAAAAGGCAAAAATTGAAATATTGATGCATTAGTGTGGGAATCTTTCTTTGATGGATGTGTTTGGAGGGGCTACAGTGATGTGCACATGCATCGGGTTTGCTGACGTGCCAAAATCGGGGAATAATGATTTTTCAAATTTTTCCCCCTGACCTTTTGCTTTGAGGCGGGGAAAAAAAAAGTTTGAAGGGCACCTGATTTCCTACCCAAACCATTTTTTTTCTTAAGTGCTCCAGATCTCTGAGGAGAGTTGGTTCCAAAGTCAAAAGGAGTCACCACCGGAAAGGGCCCCATTTTCTTTGCGGGTTGATTTGAAAGCCTCCTTCAGTTTTTGGCATCCTCAGATACCTGCCGCGACGAAAAAAGTACACGGGGCAGAACCTTGGGTGGGAAAAAGGCCCCTGACAAAAAGAAGGGGCCCCAAAACCCAAATTTGGGGCTTTTTTTGGTCAACTTTTAAGGGCCCCTGAAGTCAATGTGGAAACAATTGGAAAAGCCAGTGAAAGCATGGCCAGAGTCGGGGTTAATATGATGGAATCTTTTAGTTTCCTGAATAAATAGCTTGGGCCAAGTATTTTTTGGACCAGTTTTGGGGCCCCTCTGCCCTCAACTTCTACCCGGGAAACCCCCCTGTAGAGAGCACTACAGTAATCTAAAACCCCAAGACTACCAGTGCATGGACCAATGTAAATGAGAGCCCCGGGGTCCCCGGATATAACAGGTAACATCTAAGATAAAGGTATTCTTAAAAAGGGGATCTTTTATTTTTTAATAATTTTTGGGCCCATTAAAAATTAGCCCCCCAAAAGGGGAAAAGAGGATTTTTTTCCATTATATCCCAGTCTGTTGATAATACCAATATAGCTAATAATGTGCCATTCAACAAATTATTTACACAAATAAAGGCAACATAATAGTAACCTGCCTGACAACAAGTAACATGTACATATTGTAGTGAGTGCCTTTAAAAATACAGTCCCCCCCCGCCAATCGCAGGGGTTAGGGACCCACCCCACCCGCGATGCATGAAAATCATGCAGAAGCAGGTTGGGTGGGGCCTGGGGGCGGGGGGATTGCGCGCCTGTCCGAGGCTTCTTGGAGGAGTGCGGGGGAAGTGCAGAGCGACCCAATCGCCCTCCCCCCGCCCCCTGCGCGGCTCTGAGGCTTCTCGGAGGAGCGCAGGGGTGTGCGGAGCAAACCGATCGCCGCCACCCCCGCCACCCCCTGTGCAGCTCCGAGACTTTCTGTGTTCTGGGAATTCCATCTGAGGGATTTCATTCTTTGAGTTGATGGTGGTTTAAGACACTTAGGAGTGTTGGACTGTCTGGTGTTTCTACTAAAAACTATGGGATCAGAGGAAACAGGATCTACTCTTGAGTTTTTTGTATGAAGGAATAGTTTGAGTGCTCTGTAATGAGCACCTGTCATAAAATGACTAGCATCATAAATTGGTAGAATATGAGAGGCTGCCAGCTTATGCTGTACAACTTGTGTATGTTTCTTTATAACAGTGTGTAATATTCTTATAACAGTGTGATATAATATTCTGTAATTTTCCGTCATGACATTCTTGTGTGAATTTCAATCTTTGTGAATCAGCATTATTGCAAGAGAAGATAGAAAGAAGAGGTGAACGTTGTTTTTTGACTAAATCTACCACTTGTGGCAAAAATCGCATAGGGAGGTGGATACATATGCTGGTATTTTAACCTGTCATGAGAAAAACTAGTTCTTAGACATGTAACTTTTTGGACTGTACCTCTCAGAATGCCACAGACAGATGTGGCAGAAAATTTTGTTCCTCAGCTCTTGGGGAAAAAACAAAGGAATGGAGGAGGAATGGTAGCATTTCTACAGCAAAGAAAGGGAAATATTATACATTTCTTAAAATAGTCCAAGAAAAGCAAAAAGCAAAATAGTTGTACAGTATAGGAAAAGGTCATATAATTTTTTTCCAGGCAAGTCCAATATTTGCACTTTTTCTAGGCCAATTTTGTAATAAAATCAAAGGCCAGTTTAGACTACCAAACCCAGTTCACTTATGATGCAACTACAGTATTTCACTCACCGAAGTGAGTACACCCCTCACATTTCGTAAATATTTTAGTTTTATCTTAAGATTAAGAACACGCAAGGTGCTGTTGGAGCCTTTGGCATAGCCACCTCCGACAGCACGAAGAATCTGGTTTCTTGTTTTCAGGTGCCTGCATATTGGGCGGAGATATCCCTAACTCAAGAAGGCATAGGTGTCTAACTTTAACTAAACTGAAATCACAATATAAGGTTGCAGACTGGAAATCGGTAGTATAACAGACCTTTGGTTAAGAGCAACCTATATTAGACAGTGGTGAATAACATTACTTTAATCCTCACCTTTGATATTTGTTTTGTCTATTAAATTGGTGGATATGAGTTGTATGTTATAGGCTAGATTAATGGTTAACTTTTATATTGAAATAAGTGGCAAAGGAAGGGGAGAAGGATAAAAGGCAATTGAAAAAGGGGCTCATATTTATATAAATTAACTTTGGGGTCAAATTGAGCTTCAGGAAGATGGCAACTCGAAAGAAAGAGGATTCCCCAACCAAACAGCAAATTTAATGAGACTGATAGCCCAAGATCCATTTAAGAACGCCCTTCAAGACCTTCAAGCAAACATTGTAAAGCAAATCCTAGATCAGATGCAAGAGGTTAAGACTGAGCTCAAAGCCGGAATAGATAGCAATAATGCGAAAATTGACACCTTCACACAGGCAATTAAAGAGGTGGAACACAAAGTTACTAAAATTGAAAAAGAACTGGAAATCATAAAGGAAGAAAAGAGTAAGGATCAAGACAGATTGACATTGATAGAAATGGACAGAGCATCATACTTTCTGAGAATCCAAAACCTAGAAGAACAGGAAGGAGAAGACCTAGAGCAATTAATAACTGAAGAATGGGCCGCACAAACAGGATTAACCAAAGAAGAACTACAATACTCCATAGACAGAATATATAGAGTAGGCAATGCATACACAAGGAAGAACAAATTGCCAAAAGAAGTGCACATAAAGTTTATAAAGAGATCAACAAAAGAGAAAATATTGAAATTTAACCAAGAGAAAGATCTGACGATAAGGGGGGCTAAAGTCAATATTTTGAAACAGGTGCCATGGAGCATGCGGAAAAAAAGACAGGAATATGTGTTCCTCACAAAAGTGCTTATAGATAGGAAAATCCCCTTCAAATGGCTAACCCCAGAAGGCGTTTTATTTAACTGGGAGTCGAGAAGATACAATCTAAACAGCAAAATGTAGGCAAGGAAACTTCCTGGAGGAGATGAGATACAAACTCAAGTTAACGGAAGAAGAATTGCAGTTTTCCAGTGAAGAATCAGAAGGGGAGACAGAAGGGAAGGAGGATAGAGCATGGAAACCACAGAGAACTTTAACACCCCCTCACCCAGGAAGACAAGGAACTGGAATAAAAACAAAGACAAAGCAGATAAATCAGACAGTAAAAACCGGTAAAATGTCAAGAGAACTCAAGTTCCTATCTGTTAACGTTAGAGGGATGAACTCGCCCAGAAGAGAAATTCAATCTTCAATAAATTATACAAAACCAAAGCGGATGTCATATTAATTCAAGAAACCCACATTAAAGAATCAGACAAGAATGTGCTAAAGAATGACAAATTAGGACAAATGTTTATAGCAGCAGATAAAACAAAAGAAAAGGGGTGTGGCAATGTATATACAGAAAGACCTTAATCCAAAACTAATCCACACCTCAAAAGATGGAAGAATGGTAGCAGCAGAGATAGCAACAGAGGGCGAAGAAATATTGCTAATAAATATTTATGCACCAAATGAAGCACAAGATAAGTTTTTCATACAATTAAAAGAACTCCTAATAAGAGAACCGGAGAAAAAAATATGCATCATGGGGGACTTTAACGCAGTAGTGGACAAAACAAAAGATACCTCAACGACAGATGGGGCAGGAAGAAAAAAGAAAAGAAATATGATCCCTAAAACTTTCTTAGAAATGGCAAAAGAACTGAACTTAATTGACATTTGGAGAACCCGAAATCCATATAAAAGAGACTACACATTTTACTCGTGCAGACACAAGTCCTGGTCGAGGATTGACAACTGTTGGATCTCAGCAGATTTGATACATCAAGTGGAAGAAATTGAAATTTTGCCAAATACGTATGCAGACCATAACCCAATAATAATGACGTTAGACAAGCGAGGAGGAAAGGAGGATGGAGATTAAATACTTATCTGATGAGGGATGAAAATTATATAAACAAAATGAAAAAGGAAATAGATTTCTTCTTCCAAACAAATAAACACCAAGATACAGAAATGACAACAATATGGGACGCAGCGAAGTCCTATCTTAGAGGGTTAGCAATACAATATAATGCACAAAAAAGGAAAGAAAAGAAGAAACAATATCAAGATCTTCTAACAGCCTTAAAGGAGAATGAACAGGAGCTTAAAAAAAGACCCTCAGCCTCCAACTTTAAAAATAAAATAAACATTCTACAACACGAAATCCATCTGCTGGAACAAGAAGAAATGGCAAAAAAAATCAAGTTTGCAAGGCAAAACTTCTTTGAAAATGCGAACAAACCAGGAAGATGGTTAGCATATAAAATTAAAAAAGAGAGAGAAAAAATAAGGATTGACACACTAGAAAACAAAGTAGGCAAGGGAATACATAAGCAGAAAGAAATTGAGAAAATAATACAAGACTACTACACAAACTTATATAAAAAAAAAGAAATTGAGCTGGAGGATCAGTGGAAATATTTAGACAAGATCGGGAGCTGGAAATTTAGTCACCAACATCTAGAGAGGCTAAACAGTCCAATAACAACTAGTGAAATTATGGAGGCATGGAAAAAACAGAAGAAGGGAAGGCGCCGGGACCGGACGGGATCCCGATGGAATTTTACCAAGGATTGGAGGGAATTCTAGCCCCACAGTTCAAAAAACTAGTGGAATATATTGGAAAAAACGGCAAAATTCCAGACTCATGGAAGGAAGCACATATATCACTGATACATAAAGCAGGAACAGAAAAAAAAGAAATTAAAAATTATAGGCCAATCTCTCTTCTAAATGTCGATTATAAGATCTATGCAACTATCTGGGCAACAAGACTAAAGAAGGTGCTTGAAGAAATGATACATGTTGACCAAACAGGATTTATCCCCAAACGAAAACTGGCATCTAATATAAGAACAATAATAACATCCTGGAATTTTATGAACAACACCAGAGAAACAAATGATGTTGATTTTCCTAGACGCGGAAAAGGCCTTTGATAATCTGAATTGGGAGTTTATGATTCTGCAGTTAAAGAAGATGGGGCATACGGACTTTTTTTACAAACAATTAAAAATATTTATACCGAGCAGAGAGCGAAGATCAAAGTCAATAATCAAATGACGGAAAGTATCCAAATCATGCAAGGCACAAGACAGGGGTGCCCACTCTCCCCTCTACTATTTGTTTTAATTCTTGAGTCTCTGAATAGACAAATAAGAGGGAATAAGGAAATCAGAGGTCTGAAAATCAAAGGGGAGGAGTATAAACTGCAAGCCTAAGCAGACGACCTGGTAGTAATATTGGATAATCCCCTGCACAGCATCGAACAAGTATTAGGAGAAATAAAAGAATTTGGAGCAGTGGCAGGCCTAAAAATAAACTACAGCAAAACAAAATTCATGACTAAAAACATGCACAAAAAAGATGTGGAGGAACTCAGCCTTAAAACAAAATTTCAGGAAGTCCAAAAAATAAGATACTTGGGGATTATGATCACCAAAAAAACAAGTAATCTAATGAAGGAAAACTATCTCTTAATGCAGAAAGAAATAAAGAGAGATTTGGACGATTGGAACAAGTTGCAAATATCAATGATGGGTAGAATCGCAACAATCAAGATGTCAGTCCTCCCAAAATTGCTATTCCTTTTCCAAAATCTACCAATTATACTAAATTTTAAATATTTCAAAGAACTAGACACACTGATCTCAAAATTTATCTGGAAAGGGAAAAGACCAAGAATAAAACTCAAAACATTACAAGATTTAAGAGAAAGAGGAGGGACGGGGCTACCAAACTGGTTACTATATTACAAAGCATGCGCCTTGGTTTGGATAAAAGAGTGGATAATACTTGGGAACCAAAGAATACTAAAATTAGAAGGCCAGGATTTAAGAATGGGCTGGCACGCATATGTGTGGTACGGGGGAATCAAGGAGCAGGCACACTTCTCAAACCATATAATAAGGAAAGCACTCTCCTTAGTTTGGCAAAAGTTTCAAACACAGAACTATAAAAAAATTCCAGAATGGGTAGCACCCATAGAGGCCTTCACTCTAAAAACAATAAACCAAAAGGGTTCACTACTTACGTATCAAGAATTGCTGACTAAAGAGAAGGAGATGAAAGAGAAAACAGAACTGGAGAAATTGGGCTTAGCAACAGATTGGTGGTCTATGGCAAAACTGGAATCAAGATATAAAAAAGATAAATGTGTGGGTTTTTTTAAAGGGAAAACACGGGTGGATGAACTGTGGATTTATACAAATGAGGGAATCATCAAAAAAATGTACACATATTTATTAGAATATGAATTGGAGGATGAAAGAGTGAAGGAGGGAATGATTAAATGGGCTCAAAATTTTAAATATAATATTGATATTGATGACTGGACTAAAATGTGGAAAGACAATCACAAATTAATTAAACCTGTTAGTCTTAAAGAAAATATATTTAAAATGTTTCACAGGTGGCATCTGACTCCGGTAAAACTAGCCAAAATGTCAAAAGGGTCTAATAATGTTTGTTGGAAATGTAGAAAGAATCCAGGGACTTACTATCATGCATGGTGGTCATGTGATCAAGCTCAGATATTCTGGCGGCAGACTTGGAAAGTGGCACAAGAAATTGTACAAATTAAATTAAATTTCAGACCGGAAACGTTACTGTTGAATATAATGCCAGAGATTACTGATAAAAAAATAAAATATATTCTCTTGTACATATACACGGCAGCTAGACTGCTCTGGGCCCAGAAATGGAAAATACACGAAATACCAACTAAGGCTGAACTCTTGAAAAAGTTACTGGACATTGCAGAACTGGACATGCTCTCAGAGGCGCTGCGAGACCACCCAAGGCATTATGTAAAGGAGAGCTGGAAGATGATATACAGTTGGGCCCAGAAGCAGATAAATGAATAAGGGGCAAAATAGTCATAAAGACGTTTAAAAAAAAGTGACACTAAATCTGGAAGTCTTGCAGATGGCTGTTTAAGGGTGGAATCACCAATACCTCTGTATAAGCAATAGATAAAGGGACAGGAGCTGTCTAATATAGACTCTGGTCTGTGTTAACAGTTTAATGTGACCCTTAATATTGTTGAATTTTGTTTGTATATATTATGTGAAATAATAATAAAATATAAAAAAAAAAAAAAAGTAAATATTTTAGTATATCTTTTCATTTGACAACACTGACAAATTGACATTTGACTACAATGTAAAGCAGTGAGTACACAGCTTGTATAACAGTGCCAATGTAATGTCCCTTCAAAATATCGCAACACACAGCCATTAGTGTCTAAATTGCTGGCAACAAAAGTGAGTACATCCCTAAGTGACAATATCCAAATTGGGCCCAAGTAGCCATTTTCCCTCCCTGGTGTCATGAGACCCATTAGTGTCATAAGGTCTGAAGTGTGAAGGGGGAACAGGTGTTATCCCGTTTGGTGTTATCACTCTCACTCTCTAATACTAGTCACTTGATGTTCTATATGGCACCTCATGGTAACGAACTATCTGAGGATCTGAAAAAATGAATTATTGCTTTACATAAAGGTGGCCAAGACCCTGAAACTGAGCTGCAGCATGGTGGCCAAGACCATACAGTGGTTTAACAGGACAGGTTCCACTCAGAACAAGCTTCACCATAGCTGACCAAAGAAGCTGAGTGCTTGTGCTCAGCATCATATCCAGAGGTTGGCTCTGCCCTTTTGCGGTTCATATACTGTGGTTCCGGGACCACAGGTTTGAAAAAAAGCCCCCTGGGGTAGGCTGGAGAGGCCTGTATCGGGCTTCCTGTACTTACCCCAGGCCTGGCACTGCCCCAAACGGGCCTTTGACGGCCATCACGGGCCCTTTGGAGGCCCCAAAAGTCTTTTTTGCTGAGCTGAAAGTGACTTTTGGCAAACCAGAAGTGACCTCTGTATTACTATAAAGTAAAAGAGGCCCCAGATAAGCCCGCCAATCCTGACCCGACCCTGCATCCGCATATCGCGGATTTTCAATTATTGCGGTTTGGGTTGGGTCCCTAATCCCTGCAATAGGCAGGAGGTTACTGTAGATGTATGACTGCTCCCAGCATTGCTGCAAAGGTTGAAGGAGTGGGGAGTCGGCCTGTCAATGCTCAGACCACACAGCACACACTGTATAAAAATGGTCTGCAGGACTGTCATTCTAGAAGGAAGCCTCTTCTCAAGATGATGCACAAGATAGCCCGCATGCGCTTTGCTGCAAACAAGTAGACGTGGGTTTCTGGAACCATGTCCTGTGGTCTGATGAGACCAAGATAAAATTATTTGGTTCAGATGGTGTCAAAGCATGTGGGGTGGCAGCCCGGTGAGGACAAATGTGTTGTGCCTACAGTCAGACATGGTGGTGGGAATGTCATGGTCTGGGGCTGCATGAGTGCTTCACGCACTAGGGAGCTACAGTTCATTGAGGGAACCATGAATGCCAACATGTACTGTGACCTACTGAAGCAGAGCATGATCCCCTCCAACTGAGCCACAGGACAGTATCCCAACATGGTAACGACCCTAAACACACCTCCAAAATAACCACAGCCTTGCTAAAGAAGCTGAGGGTAAAGGGGATGGACTGGCTTAGCATGTCTCCAGACCTAAACCCTATTGAGCATCTGTGGGGCATCATGAAATGTAAGGTGGAGATGTGCAAGGTCTCTAACATCCACTAGTTCTGTGATATCATCATGGTGGAGTGGAAGAGGACTCCAGTGGGAACCTGTGAAGCTCTGGTGAACCCAAGAGGGTTAAGGCAGTGCTGGAAAAGAAAGGTGGCCACACAAAATAGTGACACTTTGTGCCCAATTTGGACATTGTCACTTAGGGGTGCACTCCCTTTTGTTGCCAGTGGTTTAGACATTAATGGCTGTGTGTTGCATTATTTTGAAGGGACATCATCATCATCATATAAATTTTATTGCGTGGCTCACAGAGCCATTGCAAAGTGCATCAAGTAAAAACAGTACAATAAAAATATCAATAAAATAACAATACAGATAGGTAAAAAGGGGGCTGAGGGTACAGAGACCTAGATATCAATTTGAGTATTAGAAGTAGTTAAAACAACTTTCATTTTAATAAGTAAAGAACAGAACCTTGCCATTCGGAACGTAACAAATTTATCTCTATCACAGAGTAAGATTTTGAGCTTTTCTTCGTCAGATCTACCAGGCTATTTTTCTAAGATGAATTTCAAAAGTCTTTCACGATGGATTCCAAATAGTGGGCAATAAAGCACAGCATGTACCAAGTTCTCGACGGATTTATTATCACAAGAGCAGACTCTCGTATGGTATGGGGATTGTATATAACGGCCCTTTAGATTGGCAAGTGGTAGCATATCAAGACGAGCCCGAGTAAATGCTTTTCTATGTTCAAAGTTCGTCAAATCAGCAAAATAAGATGGGCGATTTAGAGGCTTAGGTATAATGTTCTTATAAAAAAGGGCTGTTTTTAGAGTGCTGAGCGAACCTATGTCTGTTTGAACACAGAGATCAGATAATCTTT
>JAWVWN010004432.1:0-39018 GCA_037367305.1 Phrynocephalus vlangalii | reverse complement strand
ATATGCAACACTAAATTTTATATTGTTTTGCTTTCACCTCCAAGGGTATGCAAATAGATCTGGAGAGAGAGAAAAGGAGCAGATCTCAGGTTGCACATGCAATTACTTAATTTATCTATTCTTTTATGCCTAGAATGGGGCTCAAGGTTTTCTACATAAGTCACTGCATTGTTTATCTCAATTGGCACTGGTTCAAATGTCCTTTCAAGCAACAGAGTATTTTAGATCCTCTCTAAGGGGTCATTCACACTGAGCATTTGGTCAATCTTCCTTGCACCCATGTCCACAAAGCACAGGGCTGAAACAAGCATTGAAGAAATCAAAGTGGGACCAATCAACCCACCTTGCTTTCCCGAACTTAACACATCACACCCTGGAAATGAAGTATGAATGCAGCTACATTAGCGGCAGGGAGTGAGCCAATGTGGGGCCCTTTGGAACTTTGGATTAGAATCTGGAAGTTGAGTCATGGCTACTGGACTTCTTTTTTCTTGAGAGATAGAAACGTTTCGCTGCTCATCCAAACAGCTTCATCAGTCTGAATACAGCTAGTGTTGATGGAGGACTTGCACTAGCTGTATTCAGACTGATGAAGCTGTTTGGATGAGCAGCGAAATGTTTCTATCTCTGAAGAAAAAAGAAGTCCAGTAGACATGACTCAACTTCCAGATAAACTCACCTGGATGACTGAGAATCTTCACAGACATTTTAGATTAGAATGATCTAATCAAGCCATTGGCCTCCCAATATTCTGAAGTAGCATAATAAGTGAAACAGTTATTACAAGACACTGCGGTGGATTCAACTGCAGGTGGTTTCTTGACCAGCCCACCAAGATAAGGAATATAATTGCCTCAAGAACTCTTAGAACCACTGTCTATTATGTTCTTCAAAACATGGGGAAATGATGAGGTGCCAGATGATTGCCCCTCTAAAAAGGGCAAGAAAGGGGAACCTGGGAACTGATATCAATCCCAGAGAAATTTTTGGAACAGATTATAAAGCAGTCCTAGAAAACAAATCAGTAATAACAAGAAACTCATATGGATTTGTCAAAAACAAATCCTGTCAGACTAACCTAATCTAATTTTTTTATCAGATAACCTCCCTGGTAGATTGAGGGAATGCCATCAACATAATATATGTCAACTTCAGCAAAGCTTTGACAAATTTCCCCACGATATTCTGATTAGCAAGTTAACTAGATGTGGGCTGGGTAGATAAAATGTAAGATAGACAGACAATTGGCTAGAGAATCGTACTCCGAAGGTAATGATTGATAGCCTCTTCTCTAAGTGGGAGGAAGTAACAAGTGGGGTACCCCAAGGCTCAGTCAACATTTTTATTACAGTCACCCCCCGCCATTTCGCAGTTCAGGTACTGCAGTCCCACTACATCGCGGGATTGCAGTACATGCACCTTGGAGCCGTGGGGGGGGGCGATCAGGTCACTCCGCACCTCCCCCCGCTGCTCTGAGAAGCCTCAGAGCCGCACAGGAGGAGGCGGGGTGTGATCAGGTCGCTCCGTGCCACCACCCCCGTGCTCCTCCGAGAAGCCTCGGAGCCACAGAGTGGGGTGGCAGGGGCGATCGGGCACTCTGCGCTGCCCCCCGTGCTCCACCGAGAAGCCTCGGAGAGGCACGCGATCACCCCCCACCCCACCCCACCCGCTTCCGCATATTGTGGATTTTCATGCATCACGGGTGGGGTGGGTCTCTTAACCCCCGCGATCGGCGGGGGGTGACTGTAATGACTTGGACAAGGGAGTGCATGAAATGCTTGCCAAACCTGCAGATACAAAATTGGGTGGAATAGCTAATACCCTGGAACACAGAAACACAATTCAAAATGATCTTGATAGGTTGGAGCACTGGGATCAAACCAACAGAATGAAATTTAACATGGATAAGTACAAAGTACTGCACCTAGGAAGAAGACACCTAATGGGGATACCTGGCTCAGCAGTACTACAAGTAAGAATGATCTTGGAATTGTAGATCGTAAGATGAATATGACCCAATGGTGTGATGTGGTCACTAAAAAGGCAAATACTATTTTAAGCTGCATTAACAGAAGTATAATTTCCAGATCCAATGAGGTATTTGTCCCTACTCTATTCAACACTGTTTAGGCCCCACCTTGAATACTGTGTCCAGTGCTGGAAACCCCACGCTGACAAATTGGAACTAGTTCAGATGAGGCTGGCAAGAATGATCAGGGGGCTAGAAACCAAGCCCTATGAGGAAAGACTAAAAGACGGGCATGTTTTGCCTGGAGAAAAGAAGACTGAGGTGTGATATGACAGTACTTTTCAAATATCTGAAGGGCTATCATACAGAGGAGGGGCAGGAGCTGTTCCTGATAATCTCAGAGTGCAGGACGCGCAACAATGGGCTCAAGTTTAGAGAACCCAGCTTTCAGCTGACTATCAAGAAAAACTTCCTAACTGTTAGAGCAGTATGGTAAACAGTTACTTCAAGAGATGATGATTGCTCCCAAACTGGAGCAACCAAGGGAAATTGGGACAACCACTTGGCAGGTATTCTTTGATTTGTATTCTTGCATGGAGTAGGGCATGTCCTTGATGTCCTTGCAGGCCCCTTCCAATTTCACTATTCTATAATTCTATGAATGTATTCTGTTTTTAAATAACTAACGTAGCACAACAGCAATAATCGACGTACAGTCAGAAAGAAATATTTTCACTTCCCCTCCCCTCTGCAAAGCAGGACGATCTATTCAAATCTGAAATACAACATGACCAGAATGATACAGAAGAAACCCAAAGTGACCAGGAACACCACCGCCATGTGGACAGGCCGTAATCCACTTCTTCTGAGGTAAGATCATAGGGCCTGCCTTTGCCCAAGTTAACACTGCGTGTGTCAAGGGCTGACCAACTCATTCGGCAGCTTCTGATGGTGCCAAACCCTTGGAGCTAAACCATTAAAAATCTACACATAAATAAATTTCATAAATAAAAAGATATTTTTTTAAAAAATGATTCAGCATGCCAGCTTCCCACACTAACATTTAACCACAATCTAGGGAGCAGAACTACATGCAAGTGGTACCTTGTATAAAGGAATTAATTCATTCCAAATGAAATTATGTTAAGCAAATTTTCCTTTATACAAATTCCCATAGGAATGCATTGAAAACAGAGCGATCCCATTTTTATGTTGTACAGGCGGTTTTGTTAAGCAAATTTCCCCTATCTCTGGATTTTTTATATTGTACAAATTTTATGTTATACAAACCATTTGTTATACAAGGGTCCACTGTATATATTTCTAAAATAACTAACGCACATTTCCCAAAGGCATCCCCACTGTTTAGAAACACACACACACCAAACCTGCCATCACTGCACAGCCCAGAATGAACTGTGAAGGTGTTGAGCCCACGATTGCTCTGTGGATCTAAAGCTTTTTATCAGACTGGACTTGAGGGGACACAGTGTCCCAATGGGAATTTTTCAGCAGGCAAAAATGCTGCAGCGGAGACCAAAGTACGGCCATAGTTACTTTCTTTCAGCTTATGTTCAACCCGTGAACATAAGGGGTCCAAAAGAGATGGCACTTCACCCTTAGGTAAAATGGGGTGGCTGTCTCAAGGATTAGATATCGAGAACTACAAAGAGGCAGCAGATTTTTTAGCTATTTAAGCAGTTCCAGTTTTACTGCCAAATATGGGAAGAGGCACTAGTGAGAGCTTCTGTCCCCTGTGCCCAAGTGACTTGGTTGGCTTTGAGTAGATGTGTTTTCCTCCATACAGGTGACTTGTGGGGATGCTATCTGCTACTCTGTCTCAGGCAGCAACATGTCTTAGTCCAGTGGTGTCCAAACTTTTTGCAAGGAGGGCCAGATTTAGTGAGGTCAAAATGTACGGGGGCCGACCATTCAGCTGCATTAGGACATGCAAGGAGATGGGGAGGATGCTGCAGCAACGGAGCCAGGAGTGGATAGGCTGGGCAGGTGGCTGGGGGGACGGACAGAGGCAGGGAGGGCAGGCAAACCATAAAACTGCAAGCTGATTCTCCATCTGGTATGGGGAGGGTCCAGCTGGCAGGGATACACGAGAGGCTGAGCCAGCATTTGGCCCCCGGGCCTGACTTTGGACATGCCTGCCTTATTCCATCCCTGCAGACACAAGGGTATATACAGATCAGCACAAAAGGATCCAAATGAGCCACATTCTTACCTAGCAGTGCGACCATTGCTAACAGAAGCACGATATGCTTCACTTCCTTTATCTTATAGAAATACAGAAGAATGCAGAATGTTGTAACTGCCACGATCTGAAAAGGGAAAAAAGGAGAGTAAAAAGCTTAAATTGACCTTCAGACAGATTTTTAACAAACTATCACATACTTATTATTTCCCTTTTTAAAAGGATGAGCAACAAAGAATAATCTCTTCGCCATTTCTCAAATAATTATTCCCATATACCTTTCCTAAAATTAGGATATGTTCTCATTCGGCTGTTGAGTTCTCTTATCCTTTCAAGTGCCTGTTTTTATAACCTTGAAAAGACTTTTTTAAACAAGGACAACGAGAGAGAGAGAAAGAGGGTGTAGTTTGCAGTACTAATCTGGCAGGCAAAAGCACACAAGTTGAAAGCACAATGTGGAGCAACTCTGGACTCACCATCTTGGTTAGGAATAGTCAATAAAGATAGCACGCCATCATCCAGCAGCAGAAAAAAAAACACTCCAGTACAAGTGACTTCAAAATTGCAGTCATAAAATATGGTTCATCTTATTTCTCATTTGCATTACCTTCACTTGTTCCTTCTACTCCCCTCCTCTAAACAATACGACTTGGACTCAAGTTGCACTTCTGTCCAAAACACCTGCAATGGATTTGTAACTTTACACTGGTTTTCAGTACTGCCTAGCTAACTACCTGTCAAAAGTTTGCAGAAAAGAAAAATGTGTCAGTAGACTTTAATGGAGAGGCTGCTTTGTGAGATGTTTTACAGATTTTTCTTTTTTGAAAAGCAAGATGTGCTGCATTTATATATCACCCCATAATGCCTAACACACTCTTTGGACGGTTTACAAGTACTTTTACTGACCTCTGGATGGAAGGCTGAGCAAACCTTGAGTTTGCTCTCTGGGATTGAACCCCAGGTCATGAGCACACTTGCAGCTGCAGTACAACAACTTAACCACTGCACCATGAGGCTCTACAGATGGGAATGCCTGAGTGATGTACCTTAGTTATCATCATCATCAACACTCTTACAGGCATATTCATTCCAAGTGGCTCCCCCCCCTCCGCTGCTTCATAGAGATATTCTAAAAGGCCAGGCTAATTTTACCATTGAGAAGGTGGAGGCAGCATCACCCTAGCTATCCTTGCTCAGCTCCAGGGCCACTGCCCTCTGTTGGTAGACAGATCTATGTGCAACGTGCAGTCTGCCCCTTGGTCCTCCAAACGTACTTACTGTCTTTAAAGAACTGACAAAGCCACCCTGTCATCAGTACCAAATAAGTATTTAATTAAATTATCCCACAGTGGGTTATTTTAATTCAGGAGAGGCAGGCAAATGTTACAGATGAAGCTACCTTGCACTTGGAGATGCCTGCATATGAAACCTGTTCTACCAATGAACTATAGCCCTTTCCTCTTGTGCATCCTGCAAAGCAAGAAAGGTGGTATTGTAGAGGTGGCAACTCATTCCTACTCAGAAATCCTGCCAAATGTCCAACTTCACCATTCTCTAGAAAGGAGCAAATGATACTTGGCCCATTTGATACTTTGGCCTACAACAATTACATTAGCAATCAGGCACATTTTGTGGGCCCAGTGGGAACTGTAAGCAAAAATATCTGGAGGGTCAAACCTTTCTCACCCATTTCAGAATGGATCCTGCACCTTTGGATCATCTCCAACACATTTCAATTATTTCTAGGAATGGACAATCCAGTTTGGTTCTACTCATTTCCAGTTTAATATGCCTTCCATTCGTTGTCCACTGTATCCTATTTTCAGGATTTTAAACTGCTACTAGGGATGGGCATTTTGTTTTGGAACAAGTAGGTTACAAAACGAACCACGTGAGCGTAGGTGGTTCTTGGAACCGGCTGATACACACAGATCCAATTGCTTTACCTTTCTCTGTCTCGTGCAGGGTTAAAATCCAACAGGGAAGCAGGCTGCAATGTCATCTTTCCTGCTTTGGGCTGCTGGCCAATCAGAGAGGAAGGTGGGATGATGCCTGTCCCTGCACAGCTCCTGATTGGCCAGCATCACAGATCTAGCCCAGATGATGTCACAGCATGCTTCTTCATTGGATTTTAACCCTGTGCAAGACAGAGAAAAGTAAAGCAATCGGATCTGCATATCAGCCAGTTCCAAGGACCTCCTGGGCTTGTGTGGTTCGTTTCGTAATCTACTGGTTCCGAAATGAAATGCCCATCCCTAAATCTGCTACACAAAAAGACACGGGATTTTTAAAAAGTCCACAAAATTCACAAAGTGACCCCCTCAAAATAAAATGGAACATTTCACACGTGTTCTGTGGCGCAAAACCCCATTATAATATTAAGAAAACTGCATAGACTGCAGTGCAATTGTATTCCTTTCCCTTTATTAGTCTGCGAAGTGGCATTTAAGTTATTTTCCTTAAAAGATGGGTAGTGGTGGCAATGAGGCTCTCCAACACCTTCACGCATTACCCTTTATGCTTTCCAACACATTCTGTAATAACAAATGGGTTGGATCTGAGTCTGAAAGATTAGTGGCAGAGTTAACACTTGTGGAAGTTCTTTTCCATTGGAGAAGGGGAGAAATCACTATAGCCCATCCTATAGCAGGATCATCTAACCCTTCAGTTTAGCATTATTAGAAGATTGGTTTGCTATTGTTGACATGAGGGGAGCACAGAAATGTATTTCCATAAGCCCAGTTATGGGTACCTTAACGTGAATCCAACATCATATTAGAAAAAAAAATTGAATGAATACAAACGGGCTGAAATTCTATTGTTTATTACAGTAAGTTGAAGTAGTGTAGGACCATTGAATTAGTTGGTGAGTCAATTCTTCCACTGGATCCCCTAATTCCAATGAACCTACTCTAGTTAAAACTTACTTTGGTGTAATAATTTGCAACTAGAGTAGGCACATTTGAATAAACGAGCTAGAAGAACTGACTGACTCAACAAATCCTCACTGATACAACAGGCCTTCTCTAGTACAACATACTATGCTAAGCAACATGATTTCATCCACTGTACTTATGTGAAGATTCTCAGTCATCCAGGTTCGTTTAACTGGGCGTTGAGTCATGGCTACTGGACTTCTTTTTTTTTCTTTTTTCTTTTTTGAGAGATAGAAACGTTTCGCTGTTCATCCAAACAGCTTCATACTTTCTCCCAGTTTTTCATAAAAGAGACCCTCCTTTCTCTCTTCTTTTACCTTGAGGGTTTCTTAAATTCTTCGTTCTCAAGGCTTGCTCATTCTAGACACTCAAGAGTCTGACACTTATGAAATATTTACTTTCACTGATTCAAACTTGCAGGTTGCGAGAAAGCATTTGTAATATGAAGAAAGCTGGCATAAGCATATTCATTTGCAGGATTCATCATGAATTTAGAGCCGCATTAATGCAAAAATCCATCTCTAATATGAAGAATGGATTAGTAAGCAATCTAGCAATCCTCCTCCAAATGTTGTCAGAATAATTTTCCAACAGAACTTCACACGTTTTGTGCCAGAGGTAATAGAAGCATACATAATTCTTGCAAAACAATTCATGTTTCACTTGCAATGGGCAATTTCCCCGTATCAGTGTAACAGCCACTGGAAGGATTTTTCTTTGTTTGTTTTCTTTGAAATAAAGACTGAATTCATGAATGTATTTAAATATTTTGAATTGAAAGGCACAAACTTTCATTGCAACTTCTGCATCAAATTAATTGTCTTGTACTTACCATGACTTAATAATCCACAATCATAAAAAATTAATTTCTTTCTCTCTCTAGCTCTACTAGGCATTGGAAAGGGTGCAGCAAACTCACATGTAGAGGGAAATATTTTAGCCTTGTCCCCCCCCCATCCTCCTCCTACAGGTGGAGAGCGATGAATCTGAAAACAGAGAACCTTTAGCCGTCTGTAGTAGTTCCCCAAAAGATACCCCTGTATGTATAAGGATTCTACTTGCTTCCTAGTGCCTGAATAGGGCTTCAATCTTTTTCCAATAGTTAAAGAATTCTACCCTCTTATTTTTCAATGTCAATCCTTTCTCAGCACTGATAACGGAGTAGAGGGGCACCAATAGTTGCCCCCAGATTATGGAATGCCCTCCCAAGTGAGACCCGCCTGGCGCCAACATTGATGTCATTCCGGCGCCAGGTAAAAACATTCCTGTTCAAGAAGTCTTTTTAACTGATTATTGTGGGTCCTGATGGCAATTTTAGTGCAGTGTTTTAATATATTGTATTTATTGTATTTAAATGTTTTATTATTTTAATTTCATTGCAATTTGATATTTTAATTGTCTAAATTGTTTACTTTGATTGTGAGCCACCCAGAGACCTTTGGGTACTGGGCGGCATACAAGCTATATAAATAAATAAATAAAATAAAATAAACATCAAGTGTAGTTAATGCTGGCCACAACCAGCTTGAGACAGAAAAAAATTAAAAAGCCTCTAGCTTAACATTAGCCATGGGTAGTACTGGTATAGATATAATACTAAAATGTGGTTGATGCAAACAAGGGAAGAGAAGAAGTAGTAAGGAAAACAGGAGATGTACATGAACCTGTATCGCTTTCCACTTTTTCAAGAAGAGAAGAGAGATACAGGTTACTTAAACTCTTAAAAAGTTTTTAAAACTGAAAAACTAAGTACCTTAGGTGTTGCTCATTATTTTTCCTAACAAAACATACTAGCTGCTACTTGTGGCTGCTTTCTTTAAGAGTAATATATTATCAACATAGTATGAAAGTGTTACTTTTATCAGTACAAATATAATTAGCTTCAAAAATATACAGAAAACAAGAAAAAAGTGTTAAGCATCAACCACATGATAATGCAATTTTGCAAAAAGAGAAGTGCACACCCTTATTACCCACAAAAATAAAAGCTACACCTGAGATTTAAAATTAACAATCATTTCCCGAAATGTGCATTATTTGTGTTAAAATGGCACGTGCCTTCTGGCATGATTTGCACATTTTTGTTTAATTTGTCCACAAAGATGGTTCTTGTTTGGTCTCTAGCCAATAAAGCCTTCCCTATATGAAGAGAAATTCTGTGTATGCTCATGATCACTTGTGCGGATTTATAATTCTACAAAAAAAAAAAAATCACCCCAACACTTATTCCTCATTTTGATCGTCCACCAAAGAAGACCGTTTTTCAAAGGACAGAAGCCCCCCCCCTTTGGGGGGGGCAGTTTGAGAGGCCAGGAGAAGGAGAATATTCCAGCTGAGAAATCTGGGACAGCAAGCACGTTGCCCTTCTTAGAGTACCACAACTATTTTGAAGAGGAACAGATGTCCGCTTTAGCAAGCAAACCCGTCAGCTTTTTATAGATAGTACAAAATATGTGCACTTAATCTGTGGAAAGGAGGAATTCCTAACATGACAGTGTGCAAACAAATATGGTGTCAAACTGCTAGAGAGACTAAAGTTTGTCACATGAAGTGGGGAGGGGGAAAGCACAAATTAGAAAAGTGACTTTGTTGGACTACAACTTCCAGGGCCCATGGAGGCTATGAGTTTCTGGGAGTTGTAACCTAAAAGAAATAACTCTTCCAGATCTTAAAAATATTTTCAAAATACCTACCTACCTACCATCCATCCATCCATCCATCCATCCAATCCATCCATCCATCCCATTAATACTGCCACTCTCTGGGCAGTTCATAACACTTATGAAAGATCTTGGTTTTGATATTACAGGTGCATTTGCTACTGTTCTAACCAAGACAATGTGAATTTTAAAAATAATATAAACTTATTGCCATTGTGGGTATATACACAGTATACACATACACGCACATACATACATATACACGCACAGACACATGCACATAAAAAAATCCCCAAACACTCCCTCACCTGCCACCCCCACCCCCCCAAGAAAACACAAGCATCTACACAACAGGCCAAGTAATACTGTCGAACCACTCACTGCTGGAGGTCCTTAAGTTCATTATTAAGTGCGATTATAGCTCTGGGATAGAAAACATGTGGTCCGAGTTGTAATTGTTCTGTATCTTCTGCCAGAAGGCAATTGTTCAAAGAAGTTGTGAGCAGGATGAGAAGAGTCTCTGAGAAAGTTGTGTGACTTTCTCAAACAGCTAGATGTAAAGATTTCATCCAGGGTTGGTAGCTGGAGCACAATGATATTCTGGGCAATTTTGATTATTCTCTATAGAGCTGCTCCCATACCATGCAAGAATGCCATAGGTTAGGACACTCTCAATGGTGCTGCAATATGACAGAAATAAATGCAGAGATAGATTTATCTTCCTGAGGATTCTCACAAAATACAGCCTCTTCTGTGCCTTGTTCACAAGCATGTTGGCATTTATAGTCCATAAGAGGTCCTCTGAGATGTAAGTGCCCAGACATTGAAAGCTACCAACCCTCTCCACCTCCTCGCCATTTATGTACAATGGTAAATGTACATCTCTCTTCCTCCTAAAATCAGTTATGAGTTATTTAGTTTTTTGGGTGTTAAGTGTAAAATATTTACACCAAAGTGTCAGCCTTTGTACTTCCTTTCGATAATCAGACTCACTGTTCTTATTAATGAGCCCCACCACTGTCCTGTCGTCTGCAAATTTGATAATTGTGTTGGTGTTATAACGAGGAGTGCAGTCATGGATGAACAAGGAATAGAAGAAGGAGCTTAGCACACAATCCTGAGGAACTCCTTAGTACCAGAGTAGAAAAATGGTGAGATCCCATCCTTAACCAACATTTTAAGAAACAACCGATTGGGTAGAATGGTATTAAAAGCAGGGCTATAACCCACAAATAACAGCCTTGCATATGTTTCCTGTTGTTCTAAATGACTCAGTACAGAATGGACAACAACGGACATTGCATCATCAGTAGATCTATTTTTCCTATATGCAAATTGACATGGGTCCAAAGTAGATGGAAGACTAGCCTTAATATAATCCAGCACCAATCTCTCAAAACTTTTCATAATAACAGATGTTAAAGCTATTGGTCTATAATCGTTGAGAGATACCACTACTGACTGGCACCATACTAGATGTCTTCAGGCAAGTAGGGACAGAGCACTGCAACAAGGATAGATTGAAAATATCTGTGAAAACTCCAGCTAATTCTGCAGCACAGACCCTAACAACTCATCCCATGATTCCACCTGGTCCAGCTGCCTTCCAAGTGTGAATGTTCTGGAAAGTGCATCTCACATCATAAGTCTGCAGTAGAGATGTTGTCCACTGATGGGAGATTGTAGTGATGTGCTATTGGTGGTAGATGCTGGAATGATGGTTGTTCCTGTTTCCACCTCAAAACAGTTGAAGGATTGATTTAGCTGTTCAGCCAAGGAATCACTGCTGCTAGACAGACTATTTTTGATATTTTGCCCCATGATTTGTCGCAGACCTTGCCATACCTGACGAGGGTCAGATTTCTCAAAAAGATGCTCAGTCCTCTGACTGTACATAGCTTTGGCATCCCTAATACCTTTTTTTGTTTTCAATTTAGCTCTGGTCTTTCTATACTGTAGCATGTCACCAGAATGGAAAGCAGCATTTCTGGCTTTTAATAAGAGACACACTTCTCTATTAAGTCAGGGCTTGTTGTTGGAAAACATCCATACTTGTCTGGTAGTAGTGACAACATTGATGCAGCTTTTGATATAGAACAGTCCTGTTGAGGTATATGTATCAACATTGTCCTCCTCAAACAGTGCCCATTCAGTGCTCCTGAAGCAGTCTTGAAGTTGCTCAGATGCACCCATTGGCCACACTTGTTTTCTCTAGTTGATGGTCAGATTCTATTAACAAGAGGTCTGTATGATGGAATCAAGAACAGAGATATATGATCTGACTGTCCTAGATTGGGCAAAGGCTTAGTGAGTCTTATATCCATGCATGATGTTACTATATACTTGGTCCAAGGTATTTTTTTTCTGGGTAAAATATCTAAAGAATAAATGATCCATTTGGAAGAGCCTTATGTAAAGTACGAGAACTAGAGCCATACAGTATCTTCTGGCTATGATCTCAGATATTATAATGGACCTTGGAAATGTTTTGTGTGGTTGTTGTTGTTTTTTTAGTACAACTCTCCAGATGCCTCCTCCACCCTCAACCAGCATAAGCAACTGAGATTGCCCTATAGAAAAGGTGGTGCCCTACAGAAAAGGGGCGTGGTGGATCAGCAGGCTAGAGCACTGAAATGTCAGCTGCAAAGTCGGCAGCTTGTCGGTTCGAATCCTGGTTGCCATGCAGCGGAGCAAGCTCCCGCTGTTAACCCCAGCTTCTGCCAACCTAGAAGTTTGACAGCATGCAAATGCAAGTGATAAATAGATAAAAAGTGGGAAAGTAAACAGTGTTCCACACAGGCATGTCGACCACATTGCCACAGACTTGCACAACACTGTCTCTTTGGCTTGGAAATGGAGATGAGCACCATCCTTAGAGTCAGACACAACTAGCATACATGTGCAGGGGGGAACCATTACCTTTTTATAGAAAAGAATATTGACTGGGATGGTGTTGGTGTGCCAGAAGGCATGAGCATGAACTACCCTAAACAAGGGCGGGAAATCCTGGAGGGCCAAGTTTGGGAAAAACAGCACAGCTGTTACACACTTCTAGACACATGGCAAGAATGACTTAAACTCTAGCCCAGACAACAGAAAAGATTAAAAAGACTAATTGCTAAAGCATTTATAGACCATCCTATATCACAGCACCTTAGGACAGTGACGGCAAACCTTTTAGAGTCTGAGTGCCCAAACTGCGATTCAAAGCCCACTGATTTTTTCGCAAAGTGCCAATACAGCAATTTAACCTGAATACAGGTGGCTGTGAAGGGGTGATGTTGGGTGTCCACAGAAAGGGCTCCGAGTGCCACCTTTGGCACCCATGCCATAGGTTCGCCAAACACTGCCTTAGGACAACATTAACTTTCTTGCAATTCAGATGGCTAATTTTCTCATAGGAATCCTGGAACTTGCAATGGTTCACTGACAAGAGGCCACTCAATGTACCACTTGCATGGCAGAACACGTGCACAATCATGCACACCTCTGGCACCCTGTCAATTTTGTTACAATTATCGCCAGGAACTCATACGATTCCTTTTGCAGAACTGCAAACATTTAACAGGCCATTGGCTATTTAGTTATTATTTTAAAACCATTATATCTTATTTCACAAGGGAATCAAAATCTTTAAAATGACCAAACCAAGAACAGTGGAATTCCCAACACGCAGAGGTCACACATGTCTCACAGAATCATTTTATACATGCACTAATTCATGCTTTGTTGAACCCTTCTCCCTTATTCTAATGTCTTTCCTTGATGTTAATTTATGTGTTTTGCTATTCAGTCCCAAGTTTCACCAAAAAGGAGTGGTATTACTAGAAAGCATCAAATGAAATTTTAAAATAAAGGATCAATGGGTAATTTAGGCCAGTGGTGATATACCTGAACAGAGGCCCATCCAATGTAAAGGAAAGAGGTGACCGAAACATTTCATTACCTAAGACAACATTAGATATTTATGGACCACACATTACTAATGTTCAGTGGCTGAAATTCTACTGCATAATGTTCTGTCATTTCTAGCTGTCAATTAATGAGTTGCCAGTGGAATTCTCAAGCACTTGTGTCAGAGGTAGCTCAGAAGCAACTGAATGTTATGACACTTTGCTTTCTGCATGCACAATTAAGCAACAGGATTTCAGTCCGTTCATATTAAAAAGGCTGCGTGTCGTGATCATATGTTCAAATATGAACAATGTCAGGCAGGAAAGGAGAAAGTAAGTCATCACATGTTGGGACTTCAGTGCCCATGAACTTTAGTGAGCATGGCCAACGGTCACAGAATCTGAAAATGGTGGTTCAACAACATCTGGAGAGCTATAGTTTTTCCATCTCCAAATATATTACCCCTTCAGATATTCTAGACTTCAATTCCCAAAAGCTCCAGTTGGCATGGGCAATAGAAGGGGGTAGAACACATGGAGGGCTAAACGCTTCCCATCCTTGATGTAAACGAATGAATAATGGGAGGGCAGACAGTGGAACTGTTGTTCTTATAATTATAGAAAATTCAATAAAATTATTGCCATGTGGATATTGTGGAAGTCACTCTGCATTATTCGTTCCAGTGTTCTATGCAGAAGGACAACAGAGATCCCCCCTTCTTCAATTTCCCTTCTCATTTTCATTGTTGGCCTGTGTTTCAGAAAAGAGTTTTCCACCCCCTGCAAGCGAAGAGAGCTGGGTAACTGAAAACATGGCCATTCTGCTACAGAATGACTGAAACAAATTTATGCAGAGACGTATGTGGTAGATTGCTTAAAACAAATTTGTTGATTTCAATCATCTGTGTTTTGTTATATGATTACTCTGTTCTGTTAGGATTTTAGGCATCTGTGCGGTATTCTGTTTATATGTATATCCAGCTTTATTATGGTTTATGGACAAAACAATTAAGGAAAACTAAAATACATAAATAAGAGAACCAATCAGGTGTGCGCAACCCTACTTATCCAAACTCCAAAACACTGACCTCCCAATGTGTGTGTGTGTGTGTGTGTGTGTGTGTGTGTGTGTGTGTGTGTGTGTGTGTGTGTGTGTGTGTGTTGTGTCATTACAGTAATGTCCGACTCTTCGTGACCCCATGTCCATGGAGTTTTCTTGGCAGGTATACTGGAGTAGTTTGCCAGTTCCTAGTCCAGGCGCCTACAGCACCTGGTATTCACTGGTGGTCACCCATCCAAGTACTAACCAGGCCCACCCCTGCTTAGCTTCTGAAATCAGGCGAGATCAGATGTGCTGAGGGCATCTACATAATCCCAAATTCCTCTATAATATGTTCCAATCGAGAGAGCGTTCACCCTTTGGCATTTCTCACTGAAAAAGTAAGGTCACCAGTAAATGTTCGTAACACTTGTTCAAATGTATATTTTAAGTGCTTTCTTGGACTAGAGCCTAAACACTTAGAAGGGGAGCTAGGTTCTTCCTCCACCCCCAACGCCCACCCTCATAATGAATCAATGGTTTTAAGAAAATATTAATTCATCAAGAGCGATGTGTCACCGGCCATTTTGGCAAAGAAAGACACTCACTTAAAATACTAAGGAAACAAAGCCAGACAAAGGACTGCTAGCACCACATTGTCAAAATTCCTGGTCTCTTAACCATGGCTCGAAAATTAAGAGCATGCTGTGAGCTTACAGTGTTTTCTGCTCTACCTGCCAACGTGGAAATCCCCTCTGCCTTCTTGTCTCAGAGATAATTATAGTTGTTTTCACCCACGTCAATGCGAAGCGTAGCTTCAAGCCAGAATGTGCCACTGAAGGGCAAAATGGAGTTGCCAATCTCTGGCCTGTGAAGCTAATCAGGATTAGCATTAACATCAGTGCTGCCCCTGGTTAATTCTGGAAAGAGAAGGCAAAGGAAATTTGCCTGCAAGAGGGAAGGATTAAGAAGAAGAAGAGATGACACAAGATGAAGATCAGGTCCAAGTCTCTAGGCTTGTTCTGATGTTTATAATGCCTCTCCTGGAAATGTTAAAATAATTGGCACATCCTTATCAGCTTGGTTTTTCATAGCAACTAATGTACAGCTGCAACTACAGAGGAGTTTGACATAAAACACATCACTCGGCCTACAATAGATTCTCTGTCACTAAAACTAAAAAGAAAAACAAACCCATCTGTTGGCCTAACTGGAGGACCCACTGAATCAAAAGGAACAATGACATAAGAAGTGTCATTCATTCAACCAATTGCTCAACTTTAGTTTGGACTAACACCTGGCTCTAACGCAAAGTATTCCTGGATTATAAAAGAGGAAAGGTCTCTGCTGAACTCTACTCGAAATCCAACACATTCTTGACTCATAAATCATTCTTTCCCACTGTGCCAGAATTCAATAAACAGGCAATTCCACTCACTGCACACAACGTTTCCTTCTCTGACATCACATCATCAAACTTCTGAAAGTATTGATCTCTGCTCTTGCCCTTTTTAGCCCAGGACAGCGTTGCCCCCCCCCCACCAACCAAAGCTGAAATCCTGTTTGTTATACACAGGTGACAAAACTTTTAGAAGCAAACTGTTGCAAATTAAGAAAACACTGTAGGCTTTACCTCTTGCATCACACAGCTTGGCATGCATCAGACAATGCCTACAGAGATTTCTGAACATATGGCCATTTGCATCTGCAAGTCACACCGTTTACATAACTGTGCAACAAGATTCCAGCCAGAATCTGTTCCCTTTTGGAAAACACTGGACACTCATGTCACCTTTCTATTTACAGTGGCATCTTGTATAAAGGAATTAATTCGTTCCAAATGAAATTATCTTAAGCAAATTTTCCTTTATACAAATTCCCATAGGAATGCATTGAAAATGGAGTAATCCCATTTTTATGTTGTACTGATTGTCCCCATAGGCGATTCTGTTAAGCAAATTTCCCCTATCTCCGGAATTTTTTATGTTGTACAGATTTTATCTTATACAAACTGTTTCTTATGCAAGGGTCCACTGTATTTGCATATCACTCCTTGGGAAGATAGGAGCCCCAAAGTCAGGACTACAGATGGGCACAAACCATGGTTCGGTCGTTCGGCCCAGTTTGGCACAACATGCATACAAGTGTTCCAAAAGCACAGTGTGCTCCCCCCACCGCCTTCTCCAAGCAATCACCCACTCAGATGAGGAGGCAGGGCAGAGAAACACACAGCACCCACAGAACACCTGTGTGGGCACCATGCCAAGCTAGGCCGAACTGCAGTTCATGCCCATCTCTAGGCAGGACCAACAGAGAAATACGCGAACATGCCAGAACTCAAGTAAGTTTTAACTCCCAACAGGAAAACCCTTAATATACATTCCTATCTAGGATGATCCATTGACTTGCCTAAAGGAATGAGTCCCACCTGGTCTTAATGATACTAAAATACCAGATAAAACAGCTACCCATTAGACCAAATACCTCCACGTGCACATTCCAGTAGTTCCTGAAACTCCCTCTACAACATGATAGGTTTCTAAATGCAAGGGGTTTAGCAAAAAGGATTCTTCCACTGCTTGCTTCTTGAATTGCTATACAATATATTCCTTCCACATCCATACATCAGTCGAACCAGGAGCCAGTCTCCACCTACCTTGCAAGTAGAGCATGAATTAAGGCACAACCCAAAGTTGCCCAATAACCCAATATTTCTTATTTAGGTGTTGTTAAAGCTGCCTAGATGCCCTAAGCACATCCAATCTTGCCTAATTTCGGAAGCTAAGCAGGGTCGGTCCTGGTTTGTACTCGGATGGGAGACCACCAGGGAATACCAGGTGCTGTAGGCGCCTGGAGTAGGAACTTGCAAGCCACTCCAGTATTCCTGCCAACAAAACTCCATGGACATGGAGTCACGAAGAGTCGGTCACAACTGTAACAACACAACAAACACACACACAAATAAAATAAGCAAAGGCTATATAACCAAGTGTTTGCTCCCACCTTAAAGAGTAAGAAGATTTTTTTTTTTGCATAGAACCTTGAGGACAATAGCCGATTTCTTAAGGACTTAACCCATAAGGAATGTGCAACCCCACCACCCCGGGTGTAAATCCACCAGGGTGGGAAGAGACTCCTTGTTTTTCCACATGGGGAACTTGGGCAACTGTCTGGATCCAGACATCTTGCACCCACGGCCCCCCAACTCATCAAATGGGATAGTTTCCTAGTCATTAAACAACAGTCATCAAACAAACAACTGTTTCCCTCAGAATCTCGAGTACCAACTGGTAGAAAAATGCTATATAATTTTTAAAATTTTGTTATAGCCTATAAGTTTCATTCTGCCACACTGTATTCAGCACATGAGAAAACAAGTATTTTTGTAAGCTTTGGACAATCCTGAAATTTGAAGAAGTATAAAAACATCAGACTCCTCCCCACAGCCAGTAAAGATTGAACATACTCTGTGACCCCAAAACGTGGACAGCAAGTAACTTGGTTTTAGAGGGGAATGGAAAAAAAACAGTGGGGGGATGTGAAACGGATTAGACACAAAGATATAGCTGACTTCAGCACAGAACAGGAAGAGTTCTACTGCAACACTGTGTTGCAGCTCACACTTGCACAGGTTGAATTGGGAACTCAAGACTCACCACATATATCAAGAACTGCCAGCTGACTAAGTCGTTCTGTATCTTTCGTGCTGTGGGTTCCTGGGTGACAAACGGAGCAAACGTCACCAACAAAAATGTTCCTGCGGTTGTCATCGTTCCACCTTCATAAGAAGTGCATTTCAGATACAAGTTATGATGATGATGATGATGATGGCGGCGACGACGATGAAAACAACAACAACGATGACGACGACGACAACGATGAAAATGCATTAACCAGAAGTAATAGCAAAATATTAATAAAGTGCAAACATAAAACTGATTGCATATAACATTACTTAGGGGATAAATGGCAATCTTAGAAAGATGTTGGAATATGTGGCTTCCATTTTGCTCTTAAGCCAAAGTGTGGGCAAACAGCAGCCTATGGACTATTTGTGGCCCCTAGGGGCCAAAATGTAGCTCTAGTATCCTATGTCCCTCTTGGCTCAGACACCTAATTTTTTTTTTAAATCACGGGGCTTGCTCAGTAACCCATGGTGTGATCTGCAAGAAGTAATCATGCTTAGGGACTAACAGCATTCCTGCTCCCTGAACTATAATTTTAAAAAAAACCCTTTTCAAAATGTGGGAGCATGAAGACATACTTTTTTGCATAAGCAAATCTTAAATTCTTTGATAGGCCAATTTAAAATTGGCAATAAAAACTACTCTTGTGTCTTTTTTTAAAGGTTCCTCACACAATCAATGTGGAATGTGAGTTTCAGGAGTACAAAAGACTGTGCAGTACGCTAATGGGACACTCAGCTTGAAGAATTTTTTTAAAAACCTGCAGAGTTGTATATTTATGTGCTTGTATAAACCTCCCAACAATCACCCTATCTGCCATTATATAGCTAACTCCAATGGAATGCAGCAGCACGGTTTAAAAAAAGAACAACTCCATGGCAAAAACAAGCTCACAGAAATGAAATAAATCACCACAGAATGCAAGTTAAAACAATGTGCAGTGTATAAGTTTGAAGGGAAACACGATCAGATGAGGGAGGAATTCTCCATGAATCACTTGGTGGTGGTGGTTGTTTTTTAAAATCACTTTAAATATTATAGGATAAGTGGAGCACAGCTGAACATCTCTCCACAAACATACTCAACACCTGTGTGATTACTGTATAATCATTACACTACAGGCTGCACCATCTGCTAACTTAGTTTTACAGGGAACCTAACATCCATCTTTCTTATTTTTCTACAAATGAGGAATACTTCAAACAAGATTAGGTCCCCCATAGTGTATGGAAGAAGTGCACAACCAAAAAGGGGAAACAAGCATATTCTATTAGATTTAGAGGGGAGGAAGGATTGTCGAACTGGGGTTTCTGAAGAGGGACTCACATGTCACAATAAGCTATCAAGGAAATCATTTTCTTTCTCCCACTAGCCAGAGAAAGAGTATGTCATTGGCTGACCCATCTGCACAATTAGGTTCCTGATTTTGGTGTTGGAACTCTTTGTCACCCAAAGTGTCAGGAGCAAAACAAGGGCATCTGCCAAGGATACATCCCAATATTTTGGCTGAGTATTAGTCTCTGCTCAATAAGCAATAAACACCCTCTGCTGTGAAAATGAGCATTTTGACAATATTTGAGAATACACAATAATGTAATCCTAAGTACGTCAACAATATTTATGCATATGAGTAATTGGGCAACATAGTCTCGTATACCAAAAATAGCTACAAGCTCATGAGCAACCAAACTATTTGCTATAAATTAGCTGTCAACAAACAAAACAATTGCACAGCATGGCGATTTTGATCTAGAGAAATATTTCTGAGGGAAACAAATAGTTCAGTGTTGTCTATAATGAAAACCATATTTTCCAGAAAGATGTTGCTGAAATGCTTTTTGGAAATGACCAAATTCTTTTTTAAAAAAGGAGGGGACAACTTTGATTGCCGAGAGAGAGAGAGAGAGAGAGAGAGAGAGAGAGAGAGAGAGAGAGAGATCGTGCACAAATATCAACGTCTAAATAAATTTAGAACATCATGAACAAGCAGTCAGGTTGCATCTTGTGTTTGATCACAGTTATATTGTCATGTAATATCAAAATATGCAATATGTTAATACTATAGTTTATTTCCAAATTTGGGAACAAAAACGTCCATAAAGTTCTGAAAAACAAGAAATCTGTTAAGTTTGGTTTTTTTGCAGCTTTGAGGATACCAGAAAAAGCTGCCTCCACCTACCCACTGCACCATATATAGATAGATAGACAGACAGATAGATAGATAGATAGATAGATAGATAGATAGATAGATAGATAGATATAGATATAGATATAGATATAGATATAGATATAGATATATATAGATAGATAGATATATAGATATATACATAGATATAGATAGATAGATAGATAGATAGATAGATAGATAGATAGATAGATAGATATAGATATAGATATATATCTATATATATATATATATATATATAGATATATATATATATATATATATATATATATATATATAGATATAGATATATAATAACTTCTTTAGAAAAGCAAGGGGAGAAGGCTAGGGTGAACTTTTGGTTTTGAAATCAAGATTTGTAGCATCTTTTAGGGAACAGGAATCGGAGGGTTCTGCTTGTGGTTAAAACAATATTCCAAACTGCTAAAAATGAACACACACATGGACAAATGCTGAAGGCTGAGTCTTATTTCTTAAAATCTTATCTTAAAATTAGGCTGAAGTTTGGCAAAGGAGAGGAATTTCAGAAACACAACATTCCCATCATGTAAATAGTACACCAAGTACGGGGACAGTAGTAATCATTTACTTACCTAAAACGACTTCAGATCTAATGTTTTCCTTTAAGAACATGAAAGATATAACAGCACTACCTGAGGAATAAATATTCATTGTTTAATGTCACGTACTATGATATCAAGGAAGAATAAATCAGCTTAGTACCAGTACAAAAATATACAAATTTCAGAGACAATTCTAATCACAATAACTGCCAAAGGAGGTTGGCAGAAAAGTTACTTATGATAAATTATCCACCATACTCATTTTAACTAGTGCTTTCCTGGTATCATTTGGTGCTGGCACCAAACTCCTAGATTATTTTCTCATGTACCCTTTCCACCAAGAGTGCAAACTGAGTCACAGCTGGGAAAGTGGAGATAATCTAAGACAATATGCTGCAAAGTGATCCCTATGTATAATCCAATCACAAAACATAAAGTGTATTACTGTGTGTAAGACTATGTTTCTTGTCTAAAATGTTAGACTAAAAACTGAGGGTCGTCTTATATACGGTAGTAAGTCAAGGAGAGAATTACACAGTTGCAAAACTGTAATTTTGGCTTGGAAAGGTGAGGGTCATCGTATACATGGGGGCATCTTACAGACGGAAAAAATACGGTAGTTTTCTTATTTCTTTATACTATGGTTGGGCAACCTCTGAGTGCCTACATGGTGTGTGTATCCAGTTTTAAAATAACTAAGAGAGTACATGTACAGGAAAAAGTAGCTTTTAAAATGAAAGGTTGCTTGTAATGTTGTTTGAGCAATAATTTACTAAAGTCTTCGCAAAACAATTAGCTGGCCCTCCAGCCAAACAAGGTCACTGCATCATAATAATCCTGACAGCCGAACATGTGTTACAAATGTTAGCAACACATACACAAAGAACACGGGACGTAAAATATGCACTCTGCATGATTTCAGTATCATGGAGCTAGAAAATTCTGTTGTTACAATATTCTGATTTTCCAGGCTTCTGGTGGATCAGATCTTCTATGCAACAGGCCTCCATTCCTCCAAGTTCTGCAAAAATTTTTACTCATAAAAATGACATTATGGTCATACTGGCAGCCTGCCAGGTATTGAGCTACAAACCCTTTGAGTTACAGGAGGTGCTGGAACAATACAATGTCCTACTGAAAAAAAAATGCTTGGCATTCTAAGTCACTGGATCTCCAGGCGCCTGAAAAGAGGACTGTTTACAGAATGGAGGAAGGTGTGAAAAAATTATAAATATAAGGAAGTAACACACGCACACACATTCAACTCATCAACCCAACAAGGTTTCACACTATGTCACACACAGCAGATACCAACAACAATCATCACCATTTTCCTTCCATAGATTGAAATTGCCTTCGTTGGGTGAGCATTTAGAATATTTTGTGTCTTTAATATGCTTAAATGTTAAAGATTACTTAAAAGTTATACTGCTTCAACTTTTTTAATGATGTGTTTTAGATGTATATTCTCTATCTTTTGTTTTGTTTAATATGCCTTAAGCTCCTTCATTTTTAGGCAGTGAAACATGTGTTTTTCATTCTTAAAAGATATTTAGACTGTATTTTAGATTGAATTCTGATTATTTGCCTGCAACTTAAGCTTGGTTTTTATATATTTTTATGTATTTGTACCTACAGTTTTTCATAGTTGTAAGACTTGGGTAATTTTCCAACAACCCTGAAGTAGGGATGGGCAATTCGTTTTGAAATCTACTGGTTCCGAAATGACCCGCACAAGCCCAAGTGGTATTCAGAAGCCTTCGATACACAAGCAGCCAATTTCTTACCTTGATCTGGGCTCCCATGGGGTTAAACTCCAACGAGGAAGCGGGCTGCAACATCATCTTTGCTTCTCTGTGGTGCTGGTTAATCAGACAGGGAAGTGGGATGATCCCTTTCCCTGCACAGCTTCTGATTGGCCAGCACCACAGAGAAGCAAAGATGACACAGCCTGCTTCTTCATTGGAGCTCAGCTCTGTGCGGGCGCAGACCAAGGTAAGAGGTTGGCTGCTTGTGCGTTGGAGGCTTCTGAACACCACCTGGGCTCGCACGGGTCGTTTCGGAACCATCCCTACCCTTAAGTATTTTTTTCTGTGAATGGAACACAGAAGCAATGGAGAGAGAGAAAAAAATGCTTGTAAAATTAGATATGCTGATATTACCTGGAATTATTGCAGCACTGTACCTTAACAGATCAGTTTTGATATGGTAGGAAGCGACTGTCTAGTTTCATTTCTGGAATGATTCCTTAATTGGGATGAATGCCAGCTGTGACAAACACAGGATCCTAATTTTTCCCCTTGAGGTCTATAAAGTTATGTAAGACTCTGGGGGACATTTTCACACATCAGAATTCCGGACCTGATGTCCCAGAGGAAATTCAATTTCCTATTGAACCTGGAAAAGTCTGGAAAACAATGTCTGGCTTCACTGCAGCATTATTTTCCCCATCTTTCAATAAAAAAGGCATGAATATGTCTTGATGCTTGGTTTAAAGAACTACTACTCTAGAATTCCTAGAGAGTGGATTTCCTGTGTTTTAACACTGCTTGGAATTTTTAGGCCTTCAGGGCCACAAATGTGGATGTGGGCACACATCTCCTACAGACTGCCTATTACGTACTTTAGATATTGGCTTCTTACGAGTGCCCTAAATATATCTCACTTGGCCTTTTCTATGCTCTCACTCAATTTATCCGTCAGTTATGAAATCACTGCTGATGCTGGCATGGTCTCACCAATGCCACCCACTCGTTCAATGGTTTTCATAGATACCATTTCCACCAAGGATTCTGTTTTGTCCCTACCTCATGCCCCATCACACAGGTAAATAGGCAGGAGGGTCCCAGCTGTTCATCTTCTGTAATCTGACTCTTTTATGCGTCCTAAGGGCTGAAGCCCCCCTCCCCCACATTTGTTAAGAAATATTTTGATGTACACACTACAACAAAAAGGTAAATGGCTCATTACCCCGTCTCCCAAAATTGCTGTGGCAACATGCCCTCTGTCACAGAGACATGTCTCGTTTAAATATGCAGTAGTGGAGACTAATCAACTTCCGGCTACAGGTAGGTAAAGTGGTAAAAATATATCCCAGCAAGTGAACAACCCGTGGAGAGAAAGGAAAAAAGAGACCTCTCTCTTCTATGGTTTGTATGGCATCGGCAGCAAAGCATTGGGGGTAACGGGGTGGTTTAAAATGTGTGCTCCGTTGGCTGCCTCAAATGGCGGAGTCCATTCTACCACCTCAGAATTCAGCGATCCAATTCCTCACCTACTATCTTCACACCTACGTTATGCCTTCTGTTGTGCTAGAACAGTGTTTCCCAAACTCTTTTGACTCATGATCCCCTTTTATAATAGACAATTAACCTGCGACCACACCACCACATTTACAGAAAAATGTCCCAGCATTGAGCAGATGTCTGAGGCCGGCTTTGTTCCGACCAACCAGAGCCTCTGTCTCCCTCTTGCTCTGGATGGCCACTCCTAGGGAGGCCCGAAGGGTCTCTACCCGGAGCCGGGCCTTCTCAGTGACCACCCCAGCACTTTGGAATAGACTGCCATGGGAGCTTAGGCGGGCTGAGTCACTGTCAGCCTTCAGGAGAGCTTTGAAGACCTGGCTCTTTAGGGAAAGCTTCGGTGATCAGTGAGTGCACGACAGTGAGTCTGTTTGTCAGTCATTTGTATCGCTTGTCCCAGCCTACGCGGAAATTTAAAATAGATGGTTGCAACTTACTGCTCTGAATGTGTTTTGACATAGTTTATGTTTTTTTGTACAATATTTTTTCAAGTTGTTTTAGTATTTGTTTATTAGCTGTTGTTTGCAGTAATATTGTATTTTAATAATGTAACACCCCCCAGGTCCTTTTAGGAAGAAAGGCAGGGTAAATATACTTTAAATAAATAAATAAATAAGAAAGTCAAAATTCCCCAAATGGATAGCGACTGGCACTGCAGTACTTGCTTCAGAACATAAGAACATAAGAAGAGCCATGCTGAATCAGGACAAAGGCCCATCTAGTCCAGCTTCCTGTATCTCACAGTGGCCCCACCAAATGCGTCTGGGAGCGCATGAGACTAGATATCTATCTCCTGATAGCACTCTCCTGCAACTGGTCCTTGAAGCACCCTGGTTTTAAGCCTGGAGAGTACACATCTCCATCATGGTTTGTAACCTATGATGGACTTTTCCTCCAGGAATCTGTCCAATCCCCTTTTGAAGGCATCCAGGTCAGATGCCATCACCACATCCTATGAGTTCCACAGACTAACAACACACTGGGTAAAAATATTTTCTTTTGTCTGTTCTCACTCTCCCAACCCTCAGTTTGAGTGGATTTTCCCTAGTTCTGGTATTTTGTGTGTGAGAGAAGAGCCTCCCTCTATCCACATTACTCATGCCCTGCATTATTTTGTATGTACCAATCATATCTTCACTCAGGCACCTTTTTGCCAGACTAAAGAGCCCCAAATGTTTTAGCCTTTCCTTTAGAGCAGAGGTCCTCAACCTAAGGCCCCGAGGCTGAATGTGGCCCCCCAAGGTCCCGAATCCGGCCCCCGGGACCAATTGCAACCCCCCACCTACCCCCTGCTTTGCAAGCAAGCCAGCCTTCGCAGCTGCTTCTATTGCTGAGGCAGTTCAAAGCAGTGGGCTATGTCGCTTCTCCCACTCCCCCCAACTACCGCCCCCTTGCCCCTCCCTCCCCTTTTTTCCATGTTGGCTTTTTTTTTACTGTGGTCCAGCCCCCAGTGGTGTCTGGGGAGTGGTGGACCGGCCCACTATTTGAAAACTTTGAGGACCCCTGCTTTAGAGCAATACCAAAGTGTGCCAGAAGTCAAGGAAGAATGTCAAAAGTTTCTACCTTCCTTTTGGGGGTAGAAGAGGCGAAAGGAAGGTTATGGCTGAGAATAAATGGCACTGAACTCATATCCCATGGAAAAAAATCACAACAATCCTTCAGATAAGAGTTTGTAACTCACTTTGAGGTTGTGATCCACAGATTAGGAACCAGTGCTCTAAAATTTAGGACTAAGGACACAAAATTTCAAAAGAATGCCCACAAACTGAAGCAAGGACTTCAAGACTGTCAACACAACTTTTTTTCAAAATAAAATCTTATGTATTTCCATTCTCTCAATGGCAGTACAAACAACCAGTGGGAGAAAGGTTATGTGCAGCAGAAAACAAAACAAAACAAAAATTCCACAGATGGTTCTATGAATTGCGAAACGTTTGTTAAAACCAGCGTCCTGTTCCGAACGAAGGCTACTTAGGGATCAAAAAGAGATAAACAACAGCCTGCATGCTTATTTCATCAGGAGGAAATTTCCTGCTGGAGGAAACACAGATTTTCTTTCCCTGTAAATAGTTTAAGTATAATTACTGTAAAGTGCTAAAGAGGGCTACGTAAATTATACTGATAATAAGAATGCAAAAGGAACTTTGGGGGATGCACTTAAGAAAAAAAAACCTACTTAAGACGATCATTTCATCTGAAACAGATGATAGCATTCATGAACAAAATGTACCAGTTTCTAAGCAACACAAAACTACAACTGCATGAGTGAAAAAGCCGTAGGAGAGAGAATAAAAATTACTGCTCATTTTGAGCCCTCATTCTCCTTTTGATGGTCAACCTGTCTCTGAGATGTAGAGCAAGACTGGGTGGACTGTTACAGAAAAATAACCCCCAGGAAAATAACTAGAAATTAGACAGAAGGGATTTAAAGACTGCTTCTACCTCTTTGAAATGCTACTAATCCGTATGGGAGGATTTTTATAATTCTGCGGAGGAGCATTTCATTACTTGACTTTCACACTGCAGTCTAAATTGTATAGCCCAACTAAAGGCTTTGCGGTCTCAGCGGCCAAATGGTATTCATGGTATTCATCCTTTGGAAGACGGGCGGTATATAAGTGTATAAATAAATAAATAAATAAATAAATAAATAAATAAATAAATAAATAAAAAGTGTCACTACAAGAACAAGGGCACATTCCTGGTGCCCCTCATGATCTCACCTTCCTAGGCTAACTCTGCATCTTAACCTTCCCATGTTGAACACAGATGTGTAATAAGAAAGTTCGAGTCTTCGGCATCTGCTCACACAACGGAACTACCACCCAAACACTCAATACTGAAAGGATTGTTTTTGAATTAAAACTCCCAGAATCCTCCAGCCAGCACAGCCTCTGGATGTACTTGCAGATGTATTCTGGAAGTTCTGAAGCAAAAAATTAAAATCTTTCATCTCTTGCAATTACCCGATTCTACTAGACAGGGCAACTGTTCTACTTGTACATCCCCAGGATAAAATGTCCTCCCCAATAGGGCCCCTGTATCTGGAAGGTAACTGAAATCTATGCCTTAGCCCTCATTGACCACAGCAGTACAATGACCAGCAAGGACTGAGTTTAGCTTTTTCCTCTCTGCTTCCATCTCGTGATAACCTATTCTCAATCAGACAGAGATTTGTCACTGCCTGACAAGGCACACAGTGCTGGACAGAGATGCCACCTGATCTACTTCAAAAACAGGGAACCACCATTGCCTGCCAGAAGGGGAATTATGACAACAAGAAACTGTAATTCTCTAATGGGGCTGATTAACTGTTCTCCCTACCCAATCTCCCTAGGCCTTAATGCCAGGGGGAAGCCTCTAGAAGAGATGAGGAACAGAGCAGGAGAAGTTATGTAAGAGAGCTCATGTGCTTCATATGAGCAAGAGTAGAGATGTAAAATTAACAGAAATTTTGAGCTTGGGAAAAAACTGTTTTTTTTCTGTCCCCGCGCCACCCCAGAAAAAACCCTGGAAATTAAAAAAAAAACTGGGGGTGGGGGAAAGCTACATTAGCACTCCCCCACTTTTACAGCTTGAAAGTCATTCTGTCACTTTAGGAACATAAAATATGACTATGGACAATTTGACTTGGCATAAAGTTATCACAACTAGCATATTAAAATATAGTGTATCCCAACAAGTATTACAAACATATTTTACTTTTTAAATAATATTCATTTGTAATTGTAACAAATGGAGTAACAATCTCCTGAACTGTTTAATAGTTTATGTGGAACAAAAAGACCTCTACAAAACAATGTTTAAAAATCCAGAATTAACAATTACAGCATTTATATTTCCCCTCCACAGTATTAAATAAAAATAAAATAAAAACCTCATTCTCATAAAAAGAATTGAAGGAAAAAATGTATAGAAGGGAGTGGGACTAAGTTTCAGTGAATGGGCATGAAATTTAATCAGAATCATCTTCTGAGCTGTAATTATCAGTATCAGTTTCAGTCTCTGCTTCTGCAGCTACTCTGTTGTTTCTGTCACTAACACAGTTATTATGGACTTCTAAAAACTGAAGGTTTGCCCAGCATCTCTACCTTTTCTCATGTCAGTTTATTTCTTGATTTAGCGTGAGTGTTTCCAAACATAGACCAGATTCTTTCACATGCTGTGTAGAAGATGGAGGAATCTGAAGAAGGCAAGAAGCAAGAGCAGTCAGCTGAAGGCATGTGTTGTCAAGGCTAAAGACCTTGCCAACCATGTTTTTTCTTTTTTCTTTTTTACTATTTTTCAGGGGGGGGGGGATCAAAACGGCTTCAGGGGAAAAAAACGGGGAAAAACTTTTTTTTCTGAAGTTTTCCGTGTTTTTTTCCTGGGCTTTCACATATCTAAACAAGAGCAGACCCTGGAAATATAAATGACTGACAGACAAACTGACTGATGGATTGATCTGATTTGTATACTTTGTATAGGGCTACTCTGGGCGGTTATTTTGACTACAACTCCCAGGTTGTAGTCAGTGTTATCAGTGTTAACTGGGAGATTTTGAGAGTTGTACCAAAAAAATGACGACAGCAATCCTTTTGCTCACACAAGAATATCTCTGGGCTCTGAGCATGCAGCTCAACATTAAACTGAACAAGAAAATCCCTCAAAATACTACCTGTTCCAGCGATTCTGCCTCTCCACAGGCCACTTTTACATTTCTTTAGGTTTCCGCTACTCTCTTCCAGTGTGTGTGCATCAACCTCAAAGATAGAGCTGAGGGCTGCTCCTTTTTAAAGCTTCCTGAACCCGATTGGAAGGAGAAGGTGCCTCACCTATAACTGCCACACTTCCTAGTGGAGCAATAACGATGATGGAAGCAAATCCATAGGCTGCAAAGTTCGCCATTTCTCCGATGCCCATAAGTATAATTCCAGACCACCACAGTTTGCTTCTGTAACAAGGCTTTTGATTGGCTTGGTGCATCAGATGAAGATGAGAGCATTTCTGCCATCAGGCATTAAGAATGTGAAAATGAAAAACAGGAGTTAATGTCCATATAAGAGACAATGCCCTTAGCATTAAACATAATATTACAGGAACTTGGTGCTTTGTAGGTGAAATAATCCTTCCGTTATATAATGCTGAAGAAATTACATAAATCTTCAATTCCTGTGTAAACACTTCTGAACAAAATGTCAACATGAGCTGAAGTTAGCATGCCATGTAGGTGGTTTTGAATCTTTCTGATACTTTGAATTTTTTTTCCAAAATAAAGAGTTTTAAGAAAACTAAATTCCTTGAGAAGTCTCATGTAAACGCCAATACAAGTAGTCAGGCCACTTATGAAACCAGAAAGAAATGAAAGCCCATATGTACTGTCAGTTTAGTCTGGCAAGATTTTAGCACACGCACACGCACACGCACACACACATGCATGCACACACACACACACACACACACACACAAACACACACACACACACACACACACACACACACAGAGAGAGAGAGAGAGAGAGAGAGAGAGAGAATTAACAGCAAAGCAGTGAAAGTGGAAATGAAGAACTAGGGGGGAAATGTTAAAGAATAAATATAAAAAAAATCTTAGAAGGCATTTAATGATGTCTCTCCATTGATCAGGATTGATCAGGCATGGAACAAAGTGTGAATCTGAAGATGTTGCTGGATTAGAGTTCCTATCCGTCCCTAGTTAGTTATAAGGAATGCTGGGAAGTGTAGTACAACAGCCTCTGAAGGGCCACATTTGGCCTTCTCCTGACTTTTGTACTGGTTTTCTTTTATTGCTTTTAGAAAGAATGAAATATGTTCCTTTACAGAAACTTTTATATTCTGTTAAGGGAGGACACACTTTTAATCAAAACTTCATCGGGCAAGACCACTGAATTAAAAGGTCATTGATTATGAAAAGAACATGCAGAGTGGGATGTTTTAACAGGTGGCTGTGCCTTACGGCTTGAATGCATTTTCAGTATTGCTTTTTTTTTCTTACTGTCTTTTAGTGCAGTCCTTCCCACTGCTTCTTTGGGCCAGAAGCCAACCCTGAGTCGGAACACTAGATCCATTTAGCCCAGTCCATGTCAACAATGAAGAGATTTTTTGGGATTTTTAGGCGTGACTCTTCCCTATGCCTTTACTGGAGAGGCTGATGACTGAATCTGGGATTTCCTGCATGTAACATATGCCACTGAGGGGCAGGTCGTAGCACAAGAAACAAAAATCTTACGCTTCTGACAGGTCTTCACATGGTGCAGTCCCTCTACAGAAGCGACAAAGTGTTTTCTGCAAGATGCCATTCCATACAGGACAATTAAAAACAGTTTTCTGTGGGGTACAATCTAAATATGTGAGACTCTCTATCAAACAAGCGTGAAGGAGTGGACCACGCTGGCATGGGGATTCACCACACCATTAGGGTGAACAATATGGAAAGCTGTTTTCAAATGCTAGATGTCATGTGTCAAATGTTCCCATCCACAAGCAATTTATAGCAGCCTCCACATGGGAGCTATAATGATACACAAAAGAAACTTGCTGCAGAATGGGGATTACTGGGTGACTGCGAAGCATGAATTGCCTGGTAGAACTGTAATCCAATCACCCCTGGGCAGGCCTTCTTAATACCACAAGGAGGAAAGACTGGAGGAAGAGAGAGATGTGGGAAGGAAACGCAGAAAGCGGTGGGGAAGAGTGTGACCCTCGGTCATCCAGAAATGCAACCCCATGGCTCCTGGGCACAGAGGTTTTGGCTAAGTGTGCCAGAAACAAAACAAAAACAAAATAAGAATAAGACTAGTCCAAAAGAGAGAAGAAGCTTAAAAGTAAGTTTTGTGGTTATCAACTATGATGACATATAAAAGCCAAATCATTAAAATATAGCAAGTTTGTAAAAAAAAAGAATTAAAAGACAACAGATGAAGATGGTTGATGACTGTTTATAGCAATACTGTAATAACCAACCTTCACCCACCAGGATGGAATATTTTAGTCAACTGCTATTTTTATTTAATTATTTATTTATTTCTGCAAAATTCACACCAAACTCGACCTACAACTCAGGCATCCTGTGACACTGTTTAGGTGAAGAGATGACTTTTGGCCACATACCATGTACATTTTATATGGACATAGACAAGACTAACAAAAGTTATCCTTCCAGGTTTACTGATTTTTATCACCAGCAAACATTTTTACCTGAGACAACACACTATATTTGGGATGCAAATATGCTACATGACAACAACCAGAAATGTCTCTTGGTAGTCAAAGTACTACAGTGGTATCCTGACTTAAGAGCAGCTCAACTTAAGAGCATTTCGACTTAAGAGCGGAAAACTGTTGCAGTTTTAACTGCTGCCTTACAAATTTTAGATATGGTCTGCTCGACTTAAAAAATCAAAAAAATGAAAAAAAAAACCTTGTAACTTATTTTTTCAATTTTTTAGATAGGTACCCCGAATTAAGAGTAGTTTAACTTAAGAGTATTTAACTCTTTCGGAGCGTTTGGTGACAGAATTTTTTTTTTTTTTCTTTTTCTTTTTCTTTTTTCTTTTAGTCCCCCTATCTGCTGCAGCCGTTTTGTTTTATTGCTTATTCAGTTGTTTTAATTGTGTCTGTACTTTATTGTAAACCGCCTGAGTTCCTTTCAGGAAGACGGGCGGTATATAAGCTGTATAAATAAATAAATAATAAATAAATAAATAAATAAGTAGCATGCATTCGAACAGACTAAATTCGTAATTTGAGGTACCATGTACGTACATGGTTGTGGTCCAGGATGTAAGATAACACACATCTAATCCAAATAGAAGCAGAACCTCTTCTTCTGCTAACCTCCATATCCAGTCACATCTCATGAGTCAGAATAATTTAGATTTAGTATGATTATTATTAACATTTTTTCATCGGTAGCTGGAGCTAATGAAAATTCATAAGTATATGCAAGAAACTAGTGGTTCAACTTAATACACTATTAACTGAGTAATAGTAACATTTAATTCTGTACACGATCTACATACAATTCAGTTGTACTACAACCATAGTACCAAGGGAGATTTTTTCATACCTGCAATCAAAGAGATGCTAATGAGAATATTTCCTGTGATCGCCAGCAAGGTGCCTATGAGCAGGTTCTGCAAGAAGAAAATATCCCGGTACAGTGAGAGGAAATGCACAGCAAACAGCAGCAAAAATACTCATACACTTTTCTTTCATTTATAAAGTTTATTTTAAAAGAAAGTCTATATTTTGGTTTAACCCAAATTTGCTGCTACTCTACAGAAGACACATACAAACAGCCAAAGCTATATTATCTGCGATCCATAAATTCTAACCTTTCTTCCACATCAGAGACTCTCAAACCACAGGATATGTTCCTGGGCCAACAAGGGTGTTGGACTAGACAACTTTTTGAGATCTTCCCTAATGTTCTCCAAATTACACAGGATCATGCCTGAAAAATTCTCATAACGAAGCCCTTCCGTGGGGAAGATATGTGAACCAGCTTATATTTTTGTAGCACCTGCGCCCTTTTTATTTATTTATTTATTTATTTATTTATTTATTTATTTATTTATTTATTTGTATTTATACCCCGCCTTTCTCCTTTGAAAAGGACCCAAAGCGGCTCACAGTAAAGAGAGACAATATACAGTCCATTACAATTAAGACACATTCAGTTTGAGAAACAGGGAATTGAGGGGTATCTTACAGCATTAGAAGGCAACATTAAAGCGAACAGCCGATAACATAGTGTTGCAATCACACAAGGAGAGATGTAAACACAAAGTTATAAGTGGTTACAAACACAAAGTCTGTGGAGCCATGTATGGTAGATTCATAAAAAGATACAGTAGGTAGTCCATCATTCAGGGAAAGCTTGCCTGAAGAGAAAGGTCTTTGCCTGTTTCTGGAAAGACAGCAGAGATGTGGCAGTCCTAGCCTCCAACAGGAAGGAGTTCCAGAGTCTGGGTGCAGCAACTGAGAAGGCCCTTTCAAATGTTCCCACAAGATGTACCTGTGAGGGAGCTGGGATGGAAAGAAAGGCCTCTCCTGATGACCTTAGCACCCAGGCCGGTTCATACTTTATGATTTGATCTTTGAGGTAGCTAGGATCCATAGTGCTTAGTAGGTTAAGGTCAGCACTTTGAATTGTGCCCAACAGCCGATTGGCAGTCAGTGAAGGTGCTTTAGTAGGAGTGTAATGTGGGCTCTGTAACCTGCCCCAATCAGCAAATTGGCTGCTGAATTTTGGACCTGTTGAAGTTTCCTGAGGCTTTTCATCAGGAGTCCCACATAGAGCACATTACAGTAGTCCAGTCGGGACGTCACTAGGTCATGAGTTACTGTGGCCTGAGCAGGTTTCTCCAGGAATGGGCGTAATTGGTGTCCTAGTTTTAATTGTACAAATGCGCATATTCCCCAAGGAAGACTAAATATCCCTATATCCAACAGGCCCTGCCACCCACCCATTTGTTTTATAAAACTGCACACCAGAGGGGACAAGGGCGTTTTTAAATTTAAAAAGAAACATTTTTTAGTTACACTCATTTTTCAGTTAAGAAAAACCCACAGCATTAATAAACTTGACAGCACATAACAACTTCATTATTTTTTAAAATGTCCAAATTAAGTTTGCCAATAAACTTTTTTTGAGCTTTAAAAGAGTACAGGTCTTAGGCTTCCAGCAAATCTGAACAATGGCTCTTGGCCAAGCTAGGGTAAACCATAGTACTTGCCTTCTCCCAAACAGTGGAAACCTAACGGCAGTGTGGAAACCTAAGAGTAGGGATCCAGCCTGGAAGCTGCAAGAGATAGCCAGCTGGCTCTTAAGAAGCTCTGTTGCAGTGCAGCTAATCTTAGAACAGAGCTTCAGGCCATGATGATCCTTCCTGTGAACCATAAAAGTAGTAATGGACTAGACCTGACTAGGATGACTTACTATGGCAACCACTGGCATTAAAATGTCCTGCTGCAGTCATGGGCGTTTCGTTTTAGAAGGGGACTGGTTCCGAAATGAAACATGCCAGAACAGCTGGTGCTCGGAACCCAGTCCCACCCTCCGGAACAAAATCAACCACTGTCTTACCTTGCTATAGTTCGTGCTGGGCAAAATTCCAACCAGGAAGCAGCCTCCGATGCATCATCTTTCCCTCTCCCTGATGCTGGCCAGTAAGACAGAGAGGCAGGATAATGCATGTTCTTGAACAACTTCTGATTGGCCAGCGCCAGGGAGAGGGAAAGATGATGCATCGGAGGCTGCTTCATGGTTGGAATTTCACCCAGCACGACATACAGCAAGGTAACAATCCCCTTCCGAAACGAAACACACATTTCTAGTCATGACTCCTCCTGTGGGACTTCTACCAGGCATCACTCTCTACTGCACAGTAGGCTGGCAGAAGATTTGCACCAAGGCAGCATCTATGGCAGGCATATCCAGACTTTGGCCCTCCAGATGTTTTGGACCACTCCCACAGTCCTGTGCCATTGGCAATCTAAACTTAGAATTCTGGGAGTTGTGGTCCAAAACATCAGGAGGGCCAAAGTTTGGACATGCCTGATCTATGGGCTTTCATTCTGTTGTGCATACTGAATTCCTCCTGATGCAAACGAGCATAAGCAAGACTCAAAATGACAGTGTCCCTACAGAAATATCATCCCCAAATATCAGTGTTCTACCACAGGGCCTTGATTTCGCACTAAACCTCAGAAGCAAGATATCAACTTAAACCCAAGTTTCAACTAAAAGGGGAAGAAAAATGACATGGAGTACATCTACACTAGCAACAGGGAGTGAGGCAATATGCGCTACTTGATTAGATCGTTCTAATAAACCTGACAGTTCCAAAGCCAATACAGTAGGACCCGCGTATCCACTGATTCATTATCCACTGATTCAGTTATCCACATTTGGCAGAGGAAAAATAAATAAATAATTCAGCAGCCATAAAGCAAGCCACCATCACAAACAGCAGCTGTAAAGCAAGCTACTGTTGCAAAACATCAGCTGTAAAGCAAGTTACTATCACAAAACAGCAGTTTTGAGGAACATTTTGGCATTCTCTCTTATCCACAGGAAAGCTTGGAACCAATTCCCCAGCGGATACTGGTGTCCTACTATATTGTGAAGTGGCTTAATAAACAAGCCCCTTTTAGATATTAGCACATTAATCACTTTCCTATGCAGCAGACAACAACAACATGTGAGATAGAGAAACAGCAAAGCTCTAGTGACCAAACACGAGTGCATGTACAGAAAGTGGAATGAGGTGGCGGTGCTGGGGAGGGGAGGAGAAAAGAGAGAAAGAGATCTGTCTGACCGCCCAATCCCACAGTGGAATGATTTAGGCCAGGGCGTCCAAACGTTTTGCAAGAAGGGCCAGATTGGGCAAGGTGAAAATGTGTGGGGGCTGACCATTCAGCCGCATTTGGCCCCCAGGCCGGATTTGGACAAGTCTCTATAGCATGCAAGGAGGTGGGGAGGACGCTGCAGCAATGGAGCTGGGGGCAGATAGGCTGGGCAGGTGGCTGGGGGGGGCAGGCAAACCATAAAACTGCAAGCTGATGCCTCCATCTGGTATGGGGAGGGGCCAACTGGCGGGGATGTGTGACAAGCTGAGCTGGCGGGGAGAAGAGGCTGCAGGCCGCTCAAAATTTGAAAACAGGTCGCATTTGGCTCCCGGGCCTGAGTTTGGACATGCCTGCAAGAAAACCATGCTTATTTGGACTGATCCTACTAGCATCAAATAAGCAGTGGCCTCTTAGTACCTACCCAATCCTCCCATTAGGGACAGGTTGGAGCACTCTAACAAGAACGCTGTGTAAGTCAACACTTGTTGAGTACTCTCATGAGTACTCTCAATGGAGCTTACTGGGGGTGGGGGCAATGTGTAGCCTGCATAACTGTAATTAAACTATAAGCCACCCAAAGACTACTTGAAGTGGTATGGGGCAGTATATAAGCAGAACACTTCGCTTTGCTTTACTCTCAACCATTTCAGCATTGGGCTACAGAGCAGGCTAAATTCCCATGTAACCAACCTCTAAGTTCAGCTCTGGGGCTATACTATGTAGTTCCTTCAATGTCTACTGGGTACTTTGTAGATACAATACATATCAGTATCAAGGGTGAGATATTGATGACAGAGCACTTTATAATTTCTGCAAAAAAATGAAATAGCTGGTTTAAAGGTGATTACTGAAGCAAAATTGCAATCAAATATTACTCTGTCACTGTTTTCTATAACGATACTGATTCCTGGCAAAGTTATTTATTTATTTATTTATTTATTTATTAGACTTGTATACCGCCTGTTTTCCCGAAGGAACTCCGGGCGGTTCACAACAAAAGGTATATAACAAAATCAAAACAATTAAATATAACAATTTTAAAAATACTAAGTTGTTAATTTTCCTTTACCAGTCCACAGACTTATGTACAGTTTATGCAACACAGTTAGCAAATAAGAAAGCTTTACAGCAATACTACAAATATTTAAATATAAAAACACTTCATCAGGTGTGGTTTTGTGGTTTAGTCAACTGCAATACTTCTGCCAACAAAAAAAGGGTGAGGCATGTGAAAATCTTATGCAAATAACAGCAGCAGCACTAGCTGCATGAATAATAAGATCCGGCATTATAAATACTGCAATTAATCTTTCACACACACAAAAGCGAACAAGTAATTTGAGAATTAAAGAGGGAGGAAGTTGCTTCTTATTTTAGTTAACAAAGAGCAGAAATATCAGAAGCATAATTAATGAGTGGCTGCTATTTCCTTCCTTCTCCCTTAGCACAACAGTCACCAAAGGTGCATTGAACAATCTCAATCCAGGTTATTACAAAAACTTCATCAACATTTGTTACACCCTTCTCCAATGGATCAAATATGATAATGATGCATGTGATTTTTTTTGGCCCACTGATTGAGTGATTGATTGCATTGACGTTGTGCGCTGCACGGGTGATGCCTTAGTCTTTTAACTGTTTTATTCTGTCTGTTGTGAACCGCCCTGAGTCCCCTATGTGGGAATAGGCGCGGTATATAAATGTGAAAATAAAATAAAAATAAAATAAACATAAAAATGATAAAACTGAGAAGACTTTTTTAAAATCCCATTACAATAAAATTAAAATACTACAGATATGACCCAGGAAAACGCAAGTCCTTTTATATATCCCACCATTATGTAAGAGTTAATTAGTACAACTTTTTGGGGGGGGGCAACCAGAGATAACAGAAAGTCCACAAACAGAACATGAGCTCAATGACATTCTCCTATTGAGGGGCCCACTGTCTCCAACAGTACTGTATAGTCATCTTGATTTGTGACCACTGATCGCCTTAACATAATCCCTTATTAAAGCCACTCTAAATTGTGCTTATCATTACATCTTGTGGCAGACAACCCCACATTTTAACCGTGAGCTATCTAAGCGAATTCTTCCTCTTATCTGTCCAAATCAACTGCCTTCAGTGACCTGGGCTACAAAACTGTATGTGAGACAAGAGAAATATCTTCATATCCATGCATAATTTTTCATCCTTCTACTATATTTTTCTTACCAGCCTTCCTCCTAATGCCCCCCCACTCCAAATGGGTAAGCTTCTTCTACAGTGGGGTTGTGTCATTCCTTCTCCTTCACTTTTCCAGCTGTCCAGCAGCTTTTCTAAGGTGTAGTCATTCAACCTCAGCATGCCTAAATTAGGGTAAAATTAACCTTAACAGTGAAACTCATAGGCTGGAGAATTCTACAGTCTGGGAACAGCGCCCAAGAAGGTCCATATAAAGTGCAGTATAAATCATCCTATGAAATTTCTCTCCCTTCAACGAGGTGATGGTCGCCCATTAGAAGTGCGTTCTTTTGTATATGTTCCAACAAAAAGGTGTTACCTAACAAACTCTTACCTGGGGGGGGGGGACTGAAATTCTAGGCTTACTGATGGCAAGAAAAGTAGCTGCCCACATCTCCACTCTATGTACTCAATGCTAATCCTGCAGCTCCGCTGTGTACCTTTCACTGGGACTTTTAGAACTAAGTTTATCATACACTGCCCGATGCTGACTGCTAGGCAGCAGTGGCACAATTCAAAAACACATGAGAAGGTGAAAAGCACGACAAAAGAAAGGCATTTGTTTGAGGCTATTTAACCATGTAAGGAAAAAACCTTTAAAGGGGTAAATATGAGGTGTCATTCTTCCACACCTTCCTCCATCTGTTTCTCACCTACTGTGAAATGCTTATGGTTTTAATAGATTCAACAGTATTGTTTTTATTTAAAATGTTAACTGTTGTCAACCACCCCGAGTGCCATTTTTGGCAGAAAAAGCAGTGTATATAAATATATACTGTTTCACACAGTTGCAGTATGGTCACCATGACGCCACGTAACAGTTGCCACAGTTTACTGTATTTATTCATTCTCTCTTCTCACATCTCTCTTGAAAGCTGGTTTGTGGCTTTCTTGCTGTTCGGTGCTGTAAAGCTGCCTCTGACTTATGGCAAATCTATGAATGAGTGAAACCACACACACACACACACACACACACACACACACACACACACACACACACACAC
>JAWVWN010004431.1:0-16457 GCA_037367305.1 Phrynocephalus vlangalii | reverse complement strand
AAAATTCCCCTTTAAACAAAGGTCTGGTGTTAGTGCAAAGATATGGAGCCCTTTCCCCAAAAACGACCCCACCAGAGAGCTTTAAAAAGAACCCGCTGGTAATGGCTATCTAAAAACAAATGGTGTTATGGCGAGAAGTATCTCCCATTCGCCTCCCATTGTGCATCGACTCTGAGACATAGTCTTGTTTCTTTTTAAAATGTATTCGGGCGGGCTTATGGAGTGTATAGGCATCTGATCAGAAAGCCATCGAGAAACATCCTTGACCCTTAATGATTTGATACGCTTTTTTGCCTCACTAAATAGAGGGGTAACACCTCCAAAACTTCCTACAGAATCGGTGTATAATATATATTTTTTAGAACATCCCCGTGGTCAGGCATCTTAGCAGCCACAGACATATGAACACAGATTAAGGGGTTAAATAAACTTTATTCACAAGAGAATAAGGCTGGAGCTTTTTTTAAAGATTTCAAGGCTTTACCAGACTTATAATGTGTTTAATATTTGCAAATAATAGGACGGAAAAGGCTATTTTCTAAGTTTTAACATAAAGACAGACATTATTGAATAAGCTGTTATATTCTCAGAGTATATGTTGAAACCACTTGAAGCGGCAGAATTTTTTCACATGCTATGACTTCTCGGCAGATTCTTTTTCTCCAGCAGAGTGTCCTGTTGAGAGAGCATTAAACAGCCTCTTAGTTTTTAAATTTTTGCAGCCCCCCCCCACAGCCCGAACGAGAGTTATAAACAATTTAATAAAAAAACTCACCTCGGCCGCTGAACGCTCTCATAACCCTCATCTGCAGAAGTCCAAATATCCTCTTGTGGCTCTCTAGAGCCCCAGGTTCGGAACATCTGAGCATTCACTCCCCAATTTCTCTTTTGGTTTCTGCCTTTCCTGCTCTTACCCCATGAGGACAATCACACTCAAGATCGGACCAAAACAGGGTCTCCTCAGCGTGATGGGCAGGCTTGGGCGGCTTTTTGGGCGCAGAGCTGGGCTTCCGCGATGGGGTGCTTAGGGGGCAGAGAGGGCATGGAAAATCCCCTAGGCCCGTGGTGCATGTGGGGTGCAGACGCCTTTTCGGTTTCAAAAGCTGCCTCTCTATCTTCGGGGTCCAGGATTTTGGCGGAGAGTCCGGGCTCTCGGGCTTCGGAGGGGAGTCCACGCTCTCTGCTTTCGGCGGTGAGTCCGGGGTGTCCTTAGGCAAGCTGGAGGAAAACCATTCTTGCTTGAAGACGCCATCTTTCCCCACATAAAGGGACTGCGGGGACCATGGGCCAGTTGGTTTCAGGAAAAGCGGAAAAGGCGGCGGCGGGCACCGCAGAACATCCCTCTTCTTATAAAGGCCTCTCAGGCATGCGCACACGCAGCAATACAGGACCCGGCAAACATAGCCCGCGGCAGCGCCCTAGGGGCAGGCATGGCCCGGGCATGCCTGCGGGGTGGGGTAGGGGGACCCGTGACGTGTCGGGGGGAGGGGGCAAGGTCCCCATCCGGGTCATGCGGAAGAGGACGTCACTTCCAGGTCAAAGGGCCGGGAAGGTTCCGGTTCGGGGTAAGGGGGCGGGGGGAGGTAGGGACTTCCGGTAAGGGGGAGGGACTTCCGGTAAGGGGCGGGACTTCGGTAAGGGGGCGGGACTTCGGTATTTGATGGTTTTATTGCCCTTTGACAGGAGCACCCCTTTCCCTACTATCACAGTCCCTACCTGCCTTCAAGAAAGCACTCAAAACCATGCTTTTTAGGGAGGCATTTGGTGCCCTTTTAAACTTAATTTTATTTACCTTTTTTTTTACGCCTCCTGCCGGGGTGTCCCTCCTGTTGTCCTTGCTTCTTTTTTGTTGTTTGTATTGCATTGTTGTTTTTAAAACACTGTTGTAAACCGCCCAGAGTTTCACTGGAAGATGGGGGGTATAGAAATAAATAAATAAATAAATAAATAAAATTTTTTCTGTGTTCTGGCCATGCCCCAGCCCCTTTGGGGCAGATTACTTTCTTTTCAAGAGGATAATAATCATTATTATTTATCCTCAGCTTTTCATTTGTTTCTGCCATTTACTCCCTGCATTCAGAAAAAAACCGCAGGAGGGGAATGGGCGGAAACATAGAGCTATGAAGGAGAGAAAAGACCTACTTTTCCCCTTTTATTTTCAAACAGGACCCAGAATTGGAGGTGGGGGTGCCTCCATCTTCCTTTTACAGAAGGAGGCCTTGGAAAGTAGAGGCCAGAGGATTGGATCCTGGGGGGTGGGTGGGTAAGAAAGGAAGGTTGTGGATATTTGGGATTGTTGGATGGCCATCTGCTTTCAAATATGGGGTGGGGTTTTTCAAAGGGAAATTTTTGATTGTGACCAACCATACACATGCAGGCACCTATATTTTAGTGCCCGCTTTGCCTTTTGAATAAATTTGATCTGTTTACAGAATTGTTTTGTGTCATTTACCATTCACACTTGTAAAAAAACAGCCATGAAATTGCTTTTTGTTTGAGAAGGAGTCAGTTTCTGGGATTTTTCCCTTTCTTGGTCTCACTTTGTGAATGGTAGTATGTCTTTCATTGCCTTCTAAATCTCCCCTTCCTGAGCTACAAGCTGAAAAAATGTATCTACTTGGAATGCTCTTGTTCCATGATTGCTGAGCTTTTTATCAATGTCACTATTTTATCTTTTGAAAGGTCTTTTTGGGCAATCAATATTTTCAGCCAGCAAGCCTGAATTTTCTTTCACATTAAAAGTCAGATGAGAACAAGATTAGACTTTTCTGTTATTTGATCTGCTTTAAACCTGTGAATATTTAGCCCCACTTGTCTCTGCATGTGAGTGGGAAAACAGTTAGAAAATCATAACTCAAAGCCCTTTTTCCAAACCTCCCCAAAATTTTGGCATAATGCAAGGGCCACCTATCTGCCAACAGACATCTGTTTCATGTTTTTTTTTTTGGGGGGGGCTCCCCCACTTTTAGAATTGCTTGTAAAATGTTTATTTGCTCTGCTGCACATTAACAAAGATTGTGCAGTGATAATTATTTTTATTTCTTTTATTTGTTTCTGGAATCTGTGATTGCCCACATGAATCTAAAGGGAAGTGGCAACTGTGGGCAAATGACATAATACTGAATTGATATAGCAGTTGTGAAATTGCAGTGTTTTTCTGTCAATGTACTGAATTTGAAAAGCTTTAATCACAAGAAGGAAGTGCTTACTTGAGGCATAAGTTCTGTTTTTATGTATACTGTTCCTCACTCAAGTGAGTGTTTCTTGTCTCCCACCAGACAATATTTTTAAAACATGCATTTCAAATATAGTGCTACATCCGATAAACATTACAGTTTCACCAGCTGTCATATCAGTTCATATGCATAGTTTATGCAAATCTCTTTCTCCTTTTTGGCCCAATACAAAAGTGGACACTCCAGAAATATGAACAGTATCAGGAAATAATTGTAAAGAATACTTGCTTGCTTAAATTAAGATGAAAAAGACCTTTTGATATTAAAAAGGAGAGTTACAATGCAATTCTAGATCACACTTCTGATTTTTTCTCGAAGTAGAAATAGTTGTACTTGTTTTCAAGGTGAAAACCCGACTCAGGTAACAACTTCTAATATTCTAATCCCAATATGAATAAAATGGACTGGAAATCTGCCATCAAAAACCCTGTTGCCATTTGAAGCAGTTACAAAATATAAAAGGAACCTTTTTGTTTAAACTCAAAAATATGTCATATTTCAGACATGCCATTTAACTGTAAGTTTCTAAGATTTTAGATAATCAAATGAGCAACTTAAAAACATGTTATGCTGCTGCTGTGCTGATGATGATGAGGATGATGATGATGATGTTAATCATAATTTGCTGCTTTGAGATTGTTCAACTTCCAGTAATTTACAGGCCCATGCCCTGGTTTTCAGCAATGGGACCCGTGCCCTGTAGCCATTTATCGACGGATGTCCACATTCATCACACCCATCGCATTCCTTGTTAACCTGGGTGAGGGACCGAGCCAGTATAGGTTATTTTGATTATATTTCACATGATTCAATGGGTTGTTGGGTGCATTAGTTCTATTCATCAGTCAAGACTAGACATGGGCACGGAGGAGGAAATTGTCGTTTCTGTTTTCAGTTATCGTTTCCGTTACATAACGGACACAGGTAACGATAATTACGCTGCTCCAGTCAAAACCTGACCCGAAAAAAAGAAAAATTTGGGGTTTGGGGTTTTTTCGTTGTCGTTAATGGCATCGCGCCGATCGAGGCGATTGTGCGATGCCAAGGAGCACAGAGAAAAATTTTTTTAAAAGTAAAAAAAAAAAAAAAAAAACCCGACTCCCGGCCAAAAAAAAGCAGGCGAAAATATCCCTCCCTGAGGACACCTACCAGAGGGGTGGTTTCTGGGGGGGGGTCTCCGGCCTTTCCCCCCTCCTGTCCTGGGCTGCTTGCCCCCGGCTGGGGGGTCTTCCTCATCGACTCTGCTTTGCCATGCGGTGGGGGGATCCAAAATGGCGACCAAAATTTTTTCTTTGGGAAATCGTGGTCAAAAAACAACCCAAATAAACACAGAAACAAGTGAAATTTATTTATTTTAAATGCCTGATTTTTTTAGTAGCAGCAGTGGGTTTTTATAGCAAAAAAACGTCACATTGATTTTATTTTATTTTATTTTATTTTATTTTATTTTTTAGACTGCCCATGGGGTGGGCTGGGATGGGACCATGCAATTTTTTTGAACCATTTCACCAATGGCATGGCCAGGTTTTTGGGACTGCCACTTCTGGATGTGCCAGAGGCATAAAAAGCCGAGGCACCTTCCAGAAGTCGCAGTCGGGTGGGTTTGGATGTGGAGGGTGGAGGGCTGTGTGGTTTGGCTGCTGCGGGGCTGATTGGAGGGAGGCTGGAGGCTTTAGGATTTATGTTAGGCAGGCAGGGAGGGGAACTGAATTTAGAAAAATTAATTTCTTTGATTCTCTGAAGCTTTGTCTGTTAAAGGGGAATAGTAGTTTATTCTTTTTTTTCCTCTGGCAGTTTGTGGGGTTTTTTTTTTTCTGATATTGGGTAAAGGGGGAGGTTCGACTGGGAGGAGGTGTGGATTTATTTTAAAAATATTTTACATTTACTACTACCATTTATTTTCCCAACTTCAATTTGGTTGCCCCAACACACATTTTGGGGTGCAACCCAAAGAGAACCTCTTTTCTAGTGGAGAATATTTTACAATATTATTTATTTAGTTTACTATTATTTTACTTCATTGTTTGTTTTTAACTTGTTATTGTGCAGTTGACAACACTGGCCATTCCATTTAGGGATCAGAGAATCTGAAATTTATTTTCATTTTATTCCCTGAACAATACTAGTAAACTATATTGTGTTTGTTTATTTGCACCCCCAAAATCTTTCTTGTTGGGAGGCGGCTGCTGCTGCTGATATTTAGCCTTACAATATTTTTGATTTTAATCATCATTCATTACTCCAAATGTTGTTTTTATACATTCTGTTGTTCTGTGTGTGTGAGTTCAACACACACAGGCCCATTGCATTCCAGTGGTCAGGAGAAGTGTGATTTCATTTTCATTTCATTCCCTGAACAACTACTAGTGTAACTAGGAAACATTTAACAATATTGGGTTTTGTTTATTTACATCCCAAATATCTTCTAGTGCTGCCTGCTGAATCTCATATCAGCTTACATATTTTTGATTCATTCATTACTCCACTGTTTTTGTTTTTTTATACACTTTGTTGTTCTGTGTGTGTGAAGTTCAACACACACAGGCCCCTTGCATTCCAGTGGATCAGGAGAAGTGTGATATCATTTTCATTTCATTCCTGAGCAACTACTAGTAGCTAGGAACATTTAACAATATGGGTTTGTTTATTTACATCCCAAATTTCTTCTAGTGCTGCCTGCTGAATCTCATATCAGCCTTACATATTTTTGATTCATTCATTACTCCACTGTTTTGGGTTTGTTTTTATACACTTCTGTTGTTCTGTGTGTGTGAAGTTCAAACACACACAGGCCCATTGCATTCAGGCCCATACTCCCGGCCTTGTGGCCGCCCATACTCTGGCCTTGTGGCTGCCCCTACTCTGGCCTTGTGGCCGCCCTACTTGGCCTTGTGGCTGCCCTACTCTGGTCTTGTGGCCGCCCATTCTCTGGCCTTGTGGCCTCCCATACTTGGCCTTGTGGGTGCCCATACTCTGGTTTGTGGCTCCCATACTCCTTTTATGGCTTGGTGGCTGGCACTCTGGCTTCTTTGGTTCCTGCGTGGACTGTCTCTCATTGGGCAGGCAAAACTCAGGCTTGGTGGGCTGCAGAACTCTGGGTTGGTGGCCTGCAAAACAATGTCCCTCCCTCAATTTCCTGCTGGCGTTGGCTTCGTGGCTTCCTGCGGGACTGTGTCTCCACTAGGGAGGCAAAAAATTGTGGCTTGCAAGAACTCTGACTTGGTGGCCTCCAAATAATAACCCTCTAAAATTATGGAATCTGTGACTTTTAAATTACAGAATAGACAATACTTAAGGAAAGCAGAAAAATGCAAACATGTGCCTACATATTTTTTTGCAAGACAGAATAAACTACTTTACATTCAAACATGTTATTTTCCTTCCCCTTATCTTTTTTTTTACTGTTTTTGTGACTGTATGATGTAATGTACATACAAACAGTTTGTCAACTTCTCCCCTATCAAAAACAAAACAAACAAACAACACCCCACTGTCACCATTTACAAATAGAAGAGTTTGTCAGAAAGTTCCAGGCTTGGTTTTGGTGGATACTCTTACCCACAAAGAAGGACAGCTAACTTACTGGCATCCCGGCACACAGCTGGGATTCTGATTAGGCAAAAGGGCGCATCAAGGCAGTCCCCAGGTTGGCAGCACCCATGGAGTGCCCGGCTTGGTTTTGGTGGATACTCTGGCCCACAAAGAAGGACAGCTAACTTACTGGCATCCTGGCACACGTGGGATTTGATTAGGCAAAAGGGCACATCAAGGTAGTCAAAAGGTTGGCAGCCCCCCCATGGCATCCGCTGCAGCGCTTGTTCCTGCCAGTTAAGTCCCTGCATGGAGGGTGTCTCCCTGGGCAGGCAGAACTCTGTGGCCCGCAAAACTCTGACTGGGTGGCCTGCAAGAACTCAGGCTTGGTGGGCTCCAAAAATGCAGGCTTGGTGGCTGCAAACTCAGGCTTGGTGGGGTGCAAAAACTTGGCTTGGTGGCCCGCAAAAAATGTCCTCCCCAATTTCCCTGCTGGCAAATCGGCTTCGTGGGGTTCCCTGCGGACTTTGTCTCCACTGGGCAGGCAAAACTCTGCCTTGGTGGCCCGCAGAAACTCTGCCCTTTGGGGGCCTGCAAACAATGTCCCTCCCTCAAGTTCCCTGCTGGCACTTGGCTTCCTGGCTTCCTGCGTGGACTGTCTCCACTGGGGCAGGCAAAACTCTGCCTTGGTGTCCTGCAAAATCTCTCCACTGTCTCCCACTGCAAAATCTCTCCACTGTCTCCACTGTTTTCCTCTCCACTGTCTTTCTCCACTGTCTCCACTGGGCAGGCAAAATCTGTGGCCTGCAAGAACTCAGGCTTGGTTTGGGCCCGCAAGAACCCAGGCTTGGTGGCCTGCAAACACTCTGGCTTAGTGGCCCGCAAACACTCTGTCTTTGGGGGCCCGCAAAAATGTCCCTCCTCAATTTCCTGCTGGCACTCTGGCTTCGTGGCTTCCTGCGTGGATGTGTCTCCATGGGTAGGCAAAATCAGGGTTGGTGGGCTGCAAAACTCTGGCTTGGTGGCCCGCAAAAAAATGTCCCTCCCTCAATTTACCCGCTCGCACTCTGGCTTTGTGGCTTCCCCGGTGGACTGTGTCTCCCCTGGGGAGGCAAAACTCTGGCTTTGGGGGCCTGCAAAAAAATGTCCTCCCTCAAGTTCCCTGCTGGCGCTCTGGCTTCGTGGCTTCCATGCGTGGACTGTGTCTCCACTGGGTAGGCAAAAACTTGGCCTTTCTGGCCCCCAAAGTAGGCCGCTGAACCAATCCTTGCCCTGCTGGCGCTCTGGCTTCTCTTCCTTTCTTGGCTCTTCTGCGGCTGCCATCCCATCCCAGCGCACAGAACTCAATCCTCCATGCCCAAAGAGTGGTGGACTGAACTCCAGGGTTTTCTGGAGGGCCTCCCTTGGCTGCAGTCAGTCCTTTGGATACTCAGCTGGCGATGCTTCCCCCAGAGGTTGCGGGGAACTTTTGGGGGAGAAAGAGTGGGGGGGGGGGGGGAAACGCATCTCTCATGGCTGTACAGACTGACTCTCTGACCGCTAGTTGACCAGGGTTGCATTTGCTTGGCTTTACAAGGAGTGACATTGGAGATTTGGGGAGGACATTGAGACTGGAGTAGACTCTCATCCCGAATTGGGGGGGAACGGAATACTGTGTCTCCTGCTGCCTCTGAGGGGGTGGGGGGAAATGGGATGGATAAAAAGGGTTTTAAAACAAAACAAAACAAAAGTATAACAGGCAGCCAGACCAAGTAGGGTGGCCAGTTCAGTCAGCGTTGACCAAAAGAAAAAAAAAGATATTGCATTCTGCCCACTTTGTTTGCTTTATTGCATAGGAGCAGTCTTATGCTACGATTTTATTTATTTAAAAATCTTATTCATCACCCAATTTAAGTGTTTTCCGCCTGCTCTGGGTCATTGAGGGACGCCCCCATGCTTGGGAAGTCAAATCGGCTAAATCGTGGTAGAAACGACAAACAACAAATGAAACAACAAAATGACAATTTTTGAACAATTTTACGAAAAACGGAAAACGGGCCGAAACGGACCCATTTAACAAACGAAACTCGTAAGTCATTTTTTTGGTCGTGCCCATGTTAGTCAAGACCCCTTTGAAATTCACAATTTTTTTTTTAAACCCCTGGCAATTAATAATGTATATTGTTCCTTAGGAAATCTATGGTAGCTTAGACATAATTAATGTCCCTTTTCATTTCCAAAAAGGAAAAAAAATTTTTTTCATGCCCCAATGAAACCAGAATAAAGGGGACCCCATCACAAAGTAAAGGGAAAACTGAATGAGACACTTTCATTAGCTATGGATCATTAGTTTAACACCCCATAAGGGGCCCTGCCAGAGATTTAAAGTTTTTTTCATGTAAAGACATGGGCCCATAGCCCATTAATGAATGAACAGCAGACATTTGACAAAAAAAACTTTTTACCCTCATAATGCCAGAAAAACTGCCCCGGGAAAAATCAGCTTCCATTTCAAAATCTATCAGTGCCCCTTGCAATGGAGAAGTTTACAGAGAATAAGACTAGAAGTTATACAGAGAAAAAAATTTAAGAGAAAAAAGAAAAAAAGTGTAATGCTATATTGGGAAATTTCAACAATTTAAATCTTTTCATCTGGTTTAACTATGTTTGGTTTTGGGGCCAAAGTAGTTTGTATATTGTAAAAAATCTCTGTCTAATATTTTTTTCCCCTAGGTTTTAAGTAATTTAAAATGATTTTTTTAAAAGATGCACTGGGGAAAAGGGTGCGTCTTTCTCTGTGTTGTTCTTTGTATTTAATTAAGATTTAAATTTTTAAATCATGACTGTATTTATGGGGGGAAAGGCTTCATTAAAAAATGTCTTCCACAGTTTTTCTAGGCTTAATTTTTCCCTCCCCAAAGAAGCTACAGTATTTTAAAACCTGGAGAGGAAGAGGGAAATGAAAAGGAATTGAAAATAATCACCAAATGTCAAGTTGTCCCTTAACTAAAAAAATAAGAACTTTTGATTTGGTTGGTGCAGTTTTTTGCAAGGAGAGATAAAGAATATCTGCTAGTTTTGATCATCTGCCCTAAAATTCTTAAACATCTCAGATTTATTCTTTTAGAAATAACTGTGTGTGTTTTTGGGAAATTCTTCAAAAGCAAAATAAAAAAAATATTTTCTCTAATCTGCACTGGCAAATCAAATTAAGTACAAAAAAAACCTGGTTAGAGGCTTTTCCCGGATTTTTTATTTAAAACCAAGGGGACAAATAGAGACTGCATTGTCATTATTTGTTAATAACTGAATGATGAATTGGTTCTTTTCTTGTTGGGGTACACATATTTCTGTATTAAGGGTTTGACTCCCTTTGGGGTTAAAGTGTTTCAGAGCCATACCTGCAATTTTAAAAAATTTAGGGGAGCACGTTAACAGAACCCATTGCTTGCCAATGTCCTTTAAAAAATGGTGTGTGCATTGTGTTTTGTTGTTGTTGTGCTTTGTTGGTTGTTGCATCCTGTGCTTATAAATGCCTAGTGCTAAACTTGTGAATTGGTAATTACCTGCTTAGACTTAGTTTCTCCCATGCTGCTGGGCAAAAATGGGCCCCCGAGGGGTTTTCCCAGTTGAGCTTTTTCTGCGCTTCCTTTTCTGCTTTTTTCCCTTTGAAACGTTCACTGCTTTTTTTTGGTTTTTTCATGGAAAGTTGCTTGCCAGCTCTTCTGTGGTTTTCCTTGTTTTTTTTTTCCCTTTTGGGAGGTGTCAGGTGCATTGCAGTCTTGGTGATCTGGTGTGCGGGAAATTGAAGAAATGGGGCCCGCAAGGTGCTTCTGGCATTTGGTAACTATTTCATCAAATTGTTAAGATGCCACTTTGCTGAAAACACATCTGCATTTTTTCCCAGGGCCCCTTGTAAGGGATTTTTCCAGGATCTTGCCCCAAATTTTTCCCCTGGTGGAACACATCCAACTTTTGGCCTTTTTTTTTTCTTTTTTTGGTAAAATTTCCTTGTTTCACTAGCTTACATCAAAATTTGCAATAACAATGTGGTGTAAAAGCGGATCTTTAGTGAAACAGAGTTTAAAACAGTGAAGATAAAATCTGGCAGAAAGGTTTTGGGAAAACAAAACAGATGCTTTCCCAATCCTACATCTAAATCTTTTTCTGTCTCTCTACCCCATTGGATTTTGACACCACCAAGGTAAGTAAAATCATTGACCTCCTTGAGGGGTTTTTTCTATCCAACTGAAATATTCATCTTTGTTGCTGAACATTCATGTTTTTTTTTTTCTACATTTTTTGTCCCAATCCCCCCTTTTTTATGCCTCCTTTCGCAAGCTAGTCTTTCATGGTTTGCAGGTCAGGCTTTGTTCTTGAGAGCGTGAAATTTTCACTGTGAAGTCAAGATCTGTGAGGGGGGGAATTTCCTTCTGTAGAATGGCCACAGGGGGTTTTGCCAATTGCCCTTTTCATGTTGAAATTAAATAGCAAGGATGTATAGAAATGGGGAAACTGCCCTTTCAGCAGTTTCAATTTTAAAGGAATTGGTTAAATTTTTCTCTCTGTTTTACTGATGCAGCTGGAATTCAAATAAAAATTCAGAATAATACTAATGTATTGTTTTAGGTACACCATAAGACGCACAGTCATCCACATTGGGTCTCTATGAATGATATCAAAGTCAATTTAAGTTGGTAATCAGTGGCTTTTGGAATTGAATGAAAATTTCTCCACAATGTTCGGAGAGTGAAAATCTGCTGAGTCAAGATTGTTCATGGGACAAACCAGGTGTTCTGCTTTTCATTACCTTGTTTACTGCATCTTGTAAATGATTTTTAAGGGGGGGATGATGCAGAAGACCTTGCCTGGCATTGAGGGGCAGCGCGATGCCCCACCAATTGTTAAAATCAAATAACAATCAGTAACAATGAAAACTTGGGCCCCTTTTTTTCTCTACCCTATTTCATGTTGTATCCCGAATCCAACATGTCCCCTTTTGGGGACCTCTTCTCCCAATGGACTTTTCTTCACCCTTTTTAAAAAATGCTTTTAAAATGTCCAAAAGGGAACTTAAGATGTTCAGTGGGCTCTCTCACATCAGATCAATTTTTTTAGCTCAAATTGGAAATTTTTTAGGGTGGTATTTTTTTATTTTTTTTATTATTTATTTATACAGCTTTTTATAAAGCCCCTCTTCCTGAAAGGAACTCCGGGCGGTTTTTCAAAAAATGTACAGACAAAAAATTAAAACAAAAACTGAAAAAAGCAATAAAACAAAACGGCTGGGAGCAGAAGGCGGGGGCTAAAAAAAAAAAAAAAAAAAAAAAAGGACGTGGCCTCTGGCATTTGTTGTACCTTTAAAGCACCCTAAGTGTCAAGTTATTTTATTTTATTTTCAAGTCAGGTTTTTAAAAAAGTAAATAAAATATTGACATACCTTACACGTTGGTATAGTACATTTTAACTCAGGTTTGTTTAGTTAAATACATAGGCTGTGATGATTCTAGAAAGAATCTGAGGTGCAGCAGTTTGGGCAGGTGCAGGTAATTGTGACCAGGCTTGTCTAGAAATCACTAGTTTCTGATCCTTGGTAAAGGTTTAGTTACTTTGTTTGTTTGTTTTTTTTTGTTTTTAAGGAGAAGTTTTTGCTAGTCAAGGGGGTTATATGTAAGAGGCATGGATTATGTATATACGTTTTTGCTGAAACTAAGCTGTTTGAGTTAAATGTTTAAATATAAAATTATATTTTTCCCCATGGCAAGTTGTTTGGGCCAAGTTTTTGTATCCTGAAAGGCCCCCACATTCTGCTAGATCTTTTGACTCTTTCCCGGTTTCACGATGTTTTCTTGTTTTGTTTAAGGAAATCTGCTATTGGGCTTTTGGGACTGGGGACATACTCCACTAATTTTTCCCCTTTTTTTTATGACATAAAAGCTACTCTCAATTCTTATTATTCACATACTATAGCGCAAGTGTAATTAAAAACAAGGCATTGTGAAAGAGGAAAAATTACAAATGAATTAAATTTGAAAATATGGGGGGGGGGAGGAATTGTGAAGAGAGTTGGAGAAAACTGCAGACAAAAGTGGCTTCCCACCCTACAGGTGTCACTGCATAACTTTTTGAAGACATACCTTGTGATAACATGGAACAATCTGGTCGGCACATCCCATCAACAAAATGGGGCACACTATGTAGTGGTGCAAAGCAAGTAGCGAAACAAACATGTGACGGCACTTTAGGATTTTCCCCTAATATATTTGACCTTACTGTAACACTACATGCAAGAAGACATTTCCCTCCTATCTTTCCTCATCCATCTATGAGTTCCCTTGCTCCCTACAGTTAATTACCTGGAAAAATGCTGGAAAGAAGTGCATTATTACATCATCCCCTCTTCATGACAACTTTTCCAAGTGAAATATGAGGCCAGGGAGGTCATTGGCTGTCATAGAGAAGCCTGTACAATGAAACAAGATAACTAAATAAATACCCCATAACTAAATTAAAGGAAGCACAAGAACCATGAAGTTCACCCAAGAGAAGATCTTCTCCAAAATTTATCCTCTTATGGCAATTTATTTTCTTGTCAAATGCAATGAAAATGGTTGAAGTTTTTATTGGGATAAATTTTCTGCACACCTCAATAAATAATTGCATCTTGAAGACCCACTATTAATTAAAATTTTAGATGAGAAATGAGGACTAGAAATGGGCATGAAACAAACAATTTTTCGTTTCCATTTTTGTTTTTTGTGTTTTGTTACGCAACAAAACGACAATGAATTTGTCTCCAAAATGAAACGAAACGAACAGAAACACCGGAAATTTTGTTGCGCGTTTCGTTTTAGTTACTGCAATACAGTGAGCTGCTTTAAAATGCTAAAAAAACACAAAAATTGAAATAATGGTAACGAAACAAACAAAAATGAAAACAAATTTTTTGCAAAATTTGCGAAAAACAGAAACGAACCGAAATGGACCCTCCAAATGACAAACGACAAATGAAACATTATTTTTTTGATTCGTAACCCATCTCTAATGAGGACCCTTTTGGTCCTTCAGATTATGATGACCATCATCTTCACCATTAACCAAAACAGCTGGGGAAGATTAGCATTGGTTGAGGAGGAAATGGTCAGAGTCATGAAGCCAGTCAGTTGGAGGATGTGGGCCCTTCCTGGCTAAAAAATGGACATAGGATTATTATTGGATGTAGCTCTGAAGCACCATCTGCACAATTATTTGAATTTAGGGTTTTTTTTTAGTATTGAACACTTTAATATTGTAAGTTAATAAGCCAATATCTTCTCTCTGTATTTTATGGGTGTCATTTTTTTTCTTGTATGTATATCTTTCTTTTCAAAGATAACTGTGGATCTGGTCTTTTAGCTTTTCAAACATTTCTTAGTTTCATTTCCAATAAATGGGTTTTTATTCTCCCTTATTGGAAAATAATCATTTACTGTTAGATCACTTTTATTCCAGAGGCTCTGGGAAGCCCAGATTCTAGTGCTATTCAAACCTAAGTTTCATCTTCTTTTTCTGGCACTTGCATAGCTGGGTACCTAATGGTGTGGAGATAAGGAGACCACCTTCCTGGCTCATTTGTCTGTTGGTGCAGTATTTTGTGGTGTTCCTGAGCCAAAAAGCCTCTGACTGACACAGTTGGTGTTGTTTACCTGATATCCAAGGCAGCAATGATGTAATTGAGACCAACTCTAGATGTGAAAGAGAGAGAAAAATCAATGTGCAAGTGATTGTATGTCCTTTTTTATGCTTGAGACTGCAGCGTCTAAGCAAGCCATAGGACCAAGAAGGCAGAAACAGAATATTGGCCAGTTTTGAGACAAAACTGGCTGGAATATTTTCCTATATATCCCATAGTTTTGGTATGCAATATGAGGTAACTTGATTTATTCTTGTGCAAGGTGCAACTCACTCGGGAGATGATTCCATAATGTAGGACCAGCGACAGAGAAGGCTCGGTTACGGGTGACTGCTTTCTGAGCCTCCCTGGGCGTGGCCACCCGAAGTGAGTGCGTCCGCGACATTCTAGTTGGTTGGGACGAGGTTGCTCGCTGGGAGATTCGCTCTGCCAGGTATTCAGGTCCCAGGCCATGGAGGGTTTTATAAATTAAAACCATGTCCTTGAATCTTATTTGGGACGCAACTGGCAGCCAATGCAGGTGGGCCAGTACTGGGGTGATGTGGTCATATCAACGCACACCCGCCACCAATCTGGCCGCCTCATTTTGTACCTGTTGGAGTCGCCGAATAAGAGTCAACGGCAACCCCATGTAGAGAGCGTTGCAGTAGTCTATTCTCGAAATCACCAGCGCTTGCACAACATTTCTCAGGGAGTCCCCATCCAGATATGGGCGAATCTGGGTGATTTGTCGAAGGTGGAAAAAGGCAGTCCTGGACACGGCAGCCGCCTGGGCCTCCATAGAAAGAGCTGGGTCCAGGACCACACCCAGGTTCCGGACACTATCCGCCGGCTGGAGGGAAACACCTTCCAGGCTGGAGAGAGGGCCTCCATATCCAGATGGGGAAGTCCCAAAGAAAATAACCTCGGTCTTCTCAGGGTTGAGCTTGAGTCTGTTGGTCTTGGTCCATTCCATGACTGCATTCAGGCACTGGTTGAGGGTCTGAACAGCCTCAACTGCAGAGGTGGAAAAGGAGAGATAGAGCTGTGTGTCATCAGCATACTGATGACAGCAGACTCCAAATCTCCTAATGACCTCACCCAGCTCCCTTACATAGATGTTGAACGCATGGGAGAGAGGGACGACCCCTGCGGAACCCCCCATGGGGTATCCATGGGGCAGACAACTCCCCTCCAAGCTGCACATGCTGGGGACATACTGTGCCCCCTCCCACAAAATGAAAGCACGGCCAAAGCATGGCAGGCCCTAAGCCAAGTTGGAGTCTTGTAGCCGTTGCTGCTTCCTGGGGTTTTCTTTTTGGAAAGGGGGTAGTGTCACCCTCAGCAGCTCCTCAAGTGCAAACGCACCATGTGTCCAGTATACAGGAGAGGGGTATAAAACACTATGACAAACTAGCATTATAAAAAACGTTATGCGTGAGGATGGGCATGGGGAGAAAAAAAACAGGTTAAACAAATGAATATATTTCCTTATTATAAAGTTGACAAAATTATTTATTAGTAGCTGGCAACACAGTGATATTGGGAACTTATTTAAAGCTCACATGCAGAAAGAGAGAGAATTTCCACGCCAGTTTCCTCCAGAAAACTCTGTTTTCCTGAAGTGAAAAAGAAGAGTTAATTTGGGAACTTCATTCTGATGACCCACAGGTGGATAACATTTGACCTCAATGTACAAGTAACTTTCTGCAAATAATTTGCACAACACTTTGCAGGCAAAATTGACAGATCCATGCTGACTTGGATGTTGTTATTGATCCGAGCCCGTAAATAAAACATAATAATAATAAAAATTTACCTGAAAAATGTGGTTCTTCGAGTGCATTTGTGAATTCCCCAAATGGGTCTCTTTGCACCTGCACAAAAAACACTGGTCTTCTCCAAGCTAAAATTTTGGTATAGGACAGTGTTGGCAAACCCATGGCATGGTTACCAAAAGGGGGTACTCGGAGCCATTTCTGTGGGCACCTAACATCGCCCCTTCACAGCCACTGTATTCAGGTTAAATTACTGTATTGGCCTTTGTGAAAAATTTTTGG
>JAWVWN010004430.1:0-23284 GCA_037367305.1 Phrynocephalus vlangalii | reverse complement strand
CTAGTCAAATCCTAGATGCGCTTAATCAGTTGAATCTCACTCAAGTTAAAATGATTTCGACCAAAGCAATGGGTTTTCCAACTTAAGGCAGAAATGAAAGAGGGTTTCTCGAATGTGGAACGCAAAATTTAAAAAGGATCTTGACAACCTTGAGCGGATACAGAGGAGGGCGACCAGGATGGTTAAAGGTCTGGAAGAATGTCTTATGAGGAACAGCTTAGGGAACTGGGAATGTTTAACCTCTCTAAAAGAAGATTAAGAGGGGATATGATAGCTATATTTAATATTTGAAAGGATGCCATACATTGAAGAGGGAACAGGTTTGTGTTCCATTGGCTTTTAGAGACTAGGACGCGGGGCAATGGTTTCAAACTACAGGGAAACAGATTCCATTTGAACATTAGGAAGAACTTCCTGACGGTTTAGAGCTATTCAGCAGTGGAACATGCTGCCACAAAGGAGGGTGGTGGAGTCTCCTTCTTTGGAGGTTTTTAAGCAGAGGCTGGATGGCCATCTGTCGAGACTCCTGTGATGGGGAATCCTGCATGGCAGGGAGTTGGACTAGATGGCCTTGAGGTCTCTTCCAACTCTATGATTCTATGATTCTATGTTTAGTTACATGCTCCATGATTTAAAAAGAAGTTAATTTAAATCAATTAAGTTCAATTTATTGATGTCAATGTCTATGATTTTTTCCCCTTTTCTTTCTACCTCTTTGACTGAACATTGAAATTTGTGATGTGTATTGATATGCTCTTCAGTAGAGATGGGCACGAAACGAACAATTTTTTGTTTCCGTTTTCATTTTTTTCGTTTCGTTATGTAACAAAACGACAAATTTTGTCTCTAAAATGAAACAAAATGAACAGAAACACCCTAAATTTTGTCATCCATTTCGTTGTCGTTACGGTAATACATTGAACTGCTTTAAATGCTCAAAAAATAACAAAAAATTGAAATAAATGGTAACGAAACGGTAACAAAAACAAATGAAAACGAAAACGAATTTTTTGCAAAAATTCACGAAAAACGGAACCGAACCGAAAGGACCCCCTAAATGACAAACGACAAACGAAATGCTATTTTTTTGATTCGTGCCCATCTCTACTCTTCAGTCCTTCGTTTTATCAGTGTCGTGCCATGTATGTTCTTAGCTGCCGCGAGTGGCCATTCAGACAGATGGGCTGGATATAAATAGAACAAGCACACAAACAAGGAGCCCAAACATTTTCAACAGTGTCGATCAAGCAAAAAACCAAGCGTGCTGCTTATATTTTGCCCCATCGTTGCTCCGGATCACTCTTGGAGCAGCTTACAATGTCAAGTCAACTAAGCAGGCTACCCTTTGCCCCTGTTCCCAGCAAGCTGGGGCACTCAATTTTCAAACTTTGTTTGGATGGAAGGAACGGCTACCTGAGACCATCAGGATTGAACTCAGGACATGAGCAGCATCTTGGTTACAGTACTGCAGCTTAACCACTCTGCTATGGAGTTATTTGTAAGTAGAAAGGGGGGGGTCCCCATATAGGGTACTTTATTGTTTTCAGATGTGTTATCCTCCTCCTCCTCCTCCTCCTCCTCCTCCTCCTCCTCCCTCCTCCTCCTCCTCCTCAAATTATTACACAGCAGAAAAGATAACTGTGCTGGATTTTGTATTACAAATCACTAAACTAAAGAAATAAGAAGTGTTCTGCTTATATACCGCCCCATCTCTATCTATCTATCTATCTATCTATCTATCTATCTATCTATCTATCTATCTATCTATCTATCTATCTATCTATCTATCTATCTATCTATCTATCTATCATCGAAAAGCAAGTATTTAGAAGAAATTGGAGTTGACAGAGTCACCATCAGTCAGCTGCAGAAAGTCACCTTACTGGGATCTGCTAGTCCTAAACGCTTGGGAAGCATTCAACTGGTGATTTGTAATAAAAAATCCAGCATAGTTCTCTTATCTGCTGTGTGATAATTTAATAATAATAATAATAATAATAATAATAATAATAATAATAATAATAATAATAATAATAATAATAATAATAGACCATATATTGAGCTGTTGCAAGAAAATTGCTCAGACTGATTAACAACAGCGTCATAATGTAGTTGCTCAAAATGGTCCACTGGAATTTGTGTCAGAACTATCATCTGCCCGTAGCAAAGAACTGGTGGGGTCATAAGCCTGAAAAAGTGACTGAAAATGAGCATGCAAAGTCCCCATCAGTCAGCTGCAGAAAGCCGCCTTACTGGGATCTGCTCGCATAATTCGCCGATACATCACATAGTCCTAAATGCTTGGGAAGCATTCGACTAGTGATTGGTAATACAAAATCCAGCATAGTTATCTTGTCTGCTGTGTGATGATGATGATGATGATGATGATGATGATGATGATGATGCAATTTATAGTGGAACTGGGTTGCTTCTGTCATGCAACTTTCCAGTCATCCTGCTCTTATGGATCCTGTTTTCACAGGATCTTCCCACCCCCTCAACCCCCCCCCGCCGAAATAAACACATAATTGGTACCTCATGGCACAGTGGTTTAACAGATGAATTGCAGCTAAAAAACTGTGCTCACAACCTGGGGTTCAAACCCAGGTAGCCGGCTCAAGGTTCACTCAGCCTTCCATCCTTCTGAGGTCAGTGAAATGAGTACCCAGCTTGCTGGGGGGGGGGGGGCGGGGGGAATGTGTAGCCGCATTACTGTAATTAAAACTGTAAACCGCCCAAAGACTACTTGAAGTGATATGGGGTGGTATATAAGCAGAACACTTTGCTTTTTTTTGGAGGATCTCTTACAATCTTACTCAATTATGGAAGACAGTGAGAAAAAGTCTCTTCTTCTCTCTGGGCATTTTTTTAAAAAGACCTTGAAATGTTTGGATGGGAAGATTGCATTTCTATGCCGACCAGGAACTCACCAGACTGTTATTACCTTCAAACTTCATTTGAACTTAATTAAGGGGAACTCAGACTTCGCGGTGACTTAAGGCCAATTAATCAACCCCCACCCACCCCTCCTTTGCCTCCTGGATTGGCACACGAGGAAGGGCAAACATTACATCAGGGCTCGTGGCTGTGCTGCACGGCGCCCCGGCTGAGTTATTTAAAAGGGACCTTGAAAGAGCGTCGAAGTTCTGGCTTCTGAATGGAGCCTGGGCCAGGAATTCACATCTTTGAGCCTACAGCACCCTGGCTGGCACTTTGATGAGGTTTCATAAATAGTTTATCTCCACCCCCACCCCCACCCCCACCCCTTTCATATTTTGCTCACACTTGCTTTCTGAAACCTTGCCAAAATGAAATAAAGTAAGAACACATACAAAACAAAACAAAACACAGACGTTCAACAGAAGATGAACGGGCAACCAGGGAAGGTCAACACAAATGTCCTGACCGGTTTGAGGGTTGATGGTTTTGCAAAATACGTTGGACGCCGTTTCCCAATGTGCTCCTTCTGGGCCTTAGGAAGCGGAGCCGTGCCTTGTTTCCCATCACGGTGCCTCCAAGGCACCGCTTTGAAGCCTAGCTTGGATTCGGCAAGTGTAATTGCATTCTTGGCTGCCAGGTCAAAATCCCAAGCTGCCGCTGGAACTTAGAAATGTGTCCCTAGGAAATCGGATACATGGGCAGTGTCCCATTTCAGGGCCCAAAACTGGCGAGAAGGGGATGGGCTTTGGTGATGTCACAGAGGGAGGGCAGGTGAGGATTTGGAAGGACCAAAATCTGGATAAAATCCAACTGCTAAGGTGGTGAATACACTGGCCGGCCAAATCGCAACAATTCAGCTTTGCTGCAACTTGATTTAGCACCTAATTTGCACACCTGTTTGGATTTGGATCAGGGAATGAGTGGGGTTTGGTTCCTGGGATTTAAAAGCCCCCCACAAAGCAAAACCTCGGTGTTGTGAACATGGATTGTGCAATGCGATCTGGCTACAAAAGAAGGAAAAATGCTATTTTAGGCTGCATTAAGAGAAGCATAGTCTCCAAATCCTACAAGGTGCTAGTTCCTTTTCTTTTCAGCACCAGTTATTTTTTATTAATTTGTTTATTTTAAGGCTTATATACCACCCGTCTTCCGAAGGAACTCCGGGCGGTTCACAACACACAAATGGATACAGTTAAATACAACATAAAAACAATAATAAAACAATTTAAACCAAGGAAAAAAGGTACATATAGGCAGTTACACCTCGTCTTGAGACCTGCATCCTTTTCTGGCCACCACCCTTCATGAAGGATGCTGACAAACTGGAACAAGTTCAAAGGAAGGTGACACGGATGATTTCCATAGGGCTGGACACCAAGCCCTTGGAGGGAAGACGGAAAGAAATGGGCCCGTTAGCCTTGAGAAAGGAAAACTGAAGGGAGATAAGGGAGCACTCGTCAAATACTTGAAAGGTAGCCCTACAGAGGAGAGGCAGGGTCAGTTCCCGGTAATCCTGAAACAGGGGTGTCCAAACTTGAGCCCTCCAGATGTTTTGGACCACAACTCCCAGAATTCCAAGCCTATATTGCCAATGACAAAGGACTGTCGGAGGTGTCCTGAAGTAGTGCTAGAACCTCCTGCATTCCAACAACATTTCTGTTACGTTTTTTTCCAACTCTACAGGATCGCCCAGATCCGCTCATATCTCGATGAGTCCTCCCTGAGAACAATTGTGCAGGTCCTTGTGATTTCGAGAATTGACTACTGCAACGCACTCTATGTGGCGTTGCCCTTGACCCTTGTCCGGAGCCTCCAACGGGTACAGAATGTGGCAGCAAGACTGGTGGTGGATGCTCGTAAATACGATCACATCACCCCAGTTCTGGCCCGCCTGCATTGGCTGCCCGTGGCTCTCCGGATAAGGTTCAAGGTCTTGGTTTTGGTCTTCAAAACCCTCCACGGCTTTGGACCTGAATACTTGGCGGATCGTATTCTCCAGAGGTCAACAGAGGCTAGGACCACTTGAATGTCACAGGCGCGCTCACTCAGGGTGGCCACTCCCAGAGAGGCGTGGAAGTTGGCAACACGCAGCTGCGCCTTCTCTGTTCTTGGCCCTTTACTATGGAACCATCTACCGAGTGAGCTGCGCCTTGCACAGTCCCTGCCCGCCTTCAAAAAGGCTTTAAAAACTATGCTCTTTAAGGAGGTGTATGGTGACCTTATTTCTACTTAATTTCTTTTTCTCTTGTGTCCGCTGCATCCTGCTGAGGGTTTCCCTCTTTTCCTCTTTTGTGTTTTTTAATTGATGGTTGTTCTACTACTGCTTTATTTGACGTTTCCTTTTTAAGTCTGTAAACCGCCCAGAGTTCTGTTACGGAAGATGGAGCGGTATAAAAGTGTAACAAAAATAAATAAATAAATAAATAAATAAATAAATAAATAAATAAATAAATAAATAAATAAATAAATAGTACCACAGCTTGCCATGTTAGGGCTGTCCAGATGGGTATCTGACTGGAGGGCCAAAGTATGGACACCACTGTCCTAAAGTGTAGGACATGTAATAATGGGCTCAAGCTATAGGAAGCTGGGTCTCAGCAGACTATTAGGAAAAACTTCCTAACTGTTAGAGCAGTATGGCAACGGCGGGATTAATTACTCCAAGAGGTGATGAGCTCTCTTGCCCTGGAGGCATTTGAGAGAAATTCAGTCAACCACCTGGCAGATCTCCTATGATTTGTATCATATCCAAGGATTTGTATTGTAAATCATAGGAGATCTGCCAGGTGGTTGACGGAATTTATCTGGAATGCCTTCAGCGTTGGAGCACTCAGAGCAAGGGGCTGCTCGGTGGGGGGGGATTTGAGCAAGGGGCAGGACTTGATGGCCTTAGAGCCCTCTTCCAGCTTCATGATTGAAAAATCAGGTACACAGCTTGGGAGTGCTCTTGGACCCAGCCTTGAGTTTGGATGCCCAGGTCAACACTGTGGCCAGGGGTGCATTTGCATAATTAAGGCTAGTAGACAAGCTATGCCCGTTTCTTGAGAAACCAGCTCTGGCCACACATGCCCAAGTGACGCCCAAGCTAGACTACTGTAATGTGCTCTGTGTGGGGCTACTGATGAAAAGTTGCAGGAAACTCTAGTTCTGGTATTTTGAGAGAGGGAGAAGAGCTTCCCTCTATCCACTTTACTCATGCCCTGCATTATTTTATACGTCTCAGTCATATCCCCCCTCAGGCGCTTTCTCCCCCCAGACTTGTTGTTGTTGTTCAGTCATTCAGTTGTGTCCGACTCTTCGTGACCCCATGGACCAGAGCTCGCCAGGCCTTCCCACAGCTCAAAAGCATCGATTCTGTGGCGATCAGCCTTCTTTATAGTCCAGCTCTCACTTCCATACATCACTACTGGAAAAACCATAGCTTTGACTATCCTGACCTTAGTTGGCAAAGTGATGTCTCTGCTCTTTAGGATGCTATCTAGACTATTTTCCAGACTAAAGAGGCCCAAATGTTTTAGCCTTTCCTCATAAGGGAGGTGCCCCAGCCCAGTAATCATTTTAGTCGCTCTCTTCTGCACCTTTTCCAGTTCCACTATGTCTTTCTTGAGATGCGGTGACCAGAATTGTACACAATACTCCAGGTGGGGCCTTACTATCGTTTTGTATAATGGCATTATAATGTTGGCTGCTTTATTTTCAATCCCCTTTTTGATAACCCCTAGCATGGAATTGGCCTTCTTCACCGCTGCCACAGATTGGGGAGACACCTTCATGGAGCTGTCCACCAACACTGACCTTGACCTACAAAGTACTGTACAACCTGGTTCCTAGCTACCTCAAAGATCGAATCTCACAGCATGAACTGACTCGGGTGTTAAGGAGAGGCCCTTCTCTCCATCCCACCATCCTCACAGGTACCTCTCGTGGGAGCCCATTAAAGGGCCTTCTCAGCTGCTACGCCCAGACTCTGGAACTCCCTCCCGCCAGAGGCCAGGACTGCCCTATTTTGATGTTTTTTCCTGAAACAGGCAAAGACCTTTCTCTTCACGCAGGCTTGGACTACCTTGAATGATGGACAACCCATTATGTGACTTTTATATGGATCTATCTTACATGATCACATAGACTTTGTATTTATAGATTGAAATTTTAGTTTCCATCACTCATAATGTCTTTTGATGCGGTAACATGTCCCTCAATTCCTTGTCCTCAATACTTGAACATGTCTTAATTGTACTGGATTGTATATTGTCCCTAATTACTTTAAGATGCTTTGGGGCCTTTTCCAAGGAGAAAGGTGGGGTAAAAACACTCTAAAATAATAAATAAATAAATAAATAAATAAATAAATAAATAAATAAATACAGTGTCTCAAACTACAGGAAAAGAGATTCAATTTAAACATTAGGAAGAACTTCCTGACAGTTAGAGGGTGGTGGAGTCTCCTTCTTTGGGGGGTTTTAAGCAGAGGCTGGATGGCCACCTGTTGGAGATACTGTGATGGGGGTTCCTGCATAGAAGGGGGAGGTTGGACTGGATGGCCCTTGAGGTCTCTTCCAACTCTATGATTTCTATGATTCTCAGTCTATGAATGCTCGCAAAGGGATTTATGAGTCCACTGTCCTTCCTGCGATAGGGACAGCTGCCCTCTGATGCTCACCCTTGGCTCAGGTGAACCTGCTGCTGTTGCTCTCCCCCCCCCTTTTTTTTTCTTGGGATGGCCTTTCTCTTGGGCTTGAGTTCTCCTTGCTTGAGTTCCCTCCCTTCCCTTATCCAGACCGGAGGCAGAAAACTGAACTTCCTGTGCAAAGGATTTCAGCTTCCCTTTTGAAAACTCCTACCAGGAAAAAAAAGATAGAAAAAAGGGGAAAAAAACATTCTTTCTTGCTATACGTCTGTGAAGATTCTCAGTCTATGAATGCTCGCAAAGCGATTTATGAGTCCACTGTCCTTCCTGCGATAGGGACAGCTGCCCTCTGATGCTCACCCTTGGCTCAGGTGAACCTGCTGCTGTTGCTCCCCCCCTTTTTTCTTGGTCTGTCTTTGGCAAAAGTTGCCTCCGAGTGAGATAAAACTTCGTCTTTCATGCCTTGACAATAAATCCCCTTTACCTCCATGCCGTCAAGCCCGTGCCAAGATGAGAAAATATATCACGCAAAGCAGGACTAACAGTTAAAGCTGTTCTGGTATACCCTCCCCAACCCTGTGCCGGCGTTCAGCAGGGAATTGTGAAGCGCTGTGCGAATGTGATAACTGTGTGCACCCCCACCACCACCAAACTGCAAATCTGAGTGGATTTGGAAAGCAGACGCCCTGATCCGTCCTGCTAATGTCTTGTTTCTCTCTGGATAGAAAGTAAAGGCATTTGCTTTGAAGTCCTTTATCTTGCTTCATCCCTTTGTTCCTTAAGCAGTGGGGCTCTTTTTTCTCATCCCCCCCATTGCTTCTGCTCGTCCTTTATATGGGGGGAATTGGATAAGAACACTGCAAATAGAAGGAGGCCGCCTCCCTAGGCTGATGCTGGCAGTTTGGAAGGTGTCTGTGGCAGCTAGGGAGGGAAGGAGGGGCGAGGCTCCGTGTACCGCTGACTAATAATAACAAAAAAAGAATCAGTGCCTTTTCAGAAGCATGAGACAACCATATAATTTCTTCTTGTAATGCCCATGTCCCAAATTGTCCGTGTGCCTGCTGGCTTTAATCCCAGGTGGCGGCTGTTCTTTATCTGTGTCTAGGGTGTCCATTGTCACAAACAGAAGGCTCCCACCCCCCATATACACAAACACAACACTCCCCATTTCAGGCTGCATTGAAGAGCTCAGTGGTTTCCATAGCTGACTGTTGGAGCCAGAGGTTGGGAGTTCAATTCCCCCGCTGCACTTCCTTGACATGAGTTGGCCTTACAAAAAGAAGGCTGAGGAGGGGATATGATAGCTATGTTTAAATATTTGAAAGGATGTCACATTGAAGAGGGGACTGGTTTGCTTTCCATGGCTTCAGAGACTAGGACTCGGGGCAATGGTTTCGAACGACAGGAAAAGAGATTCCATTTGAACATTAGGAAGAACTTTCTGACAGTTAGAGCTGTTCGTCATAAGTGGAAGATAAGTGGAGCACTATGATGGGGGTTCCTGCATGGCAGGGGGTTGGACTGGATGGCCCTTGAAGTCTCTTTGTGACCCCATGGACCAGAGCTCGCCAGGCCTTCCTATCTTCCACTGCCTCCTGGAGATTGGTCAAATCCATATTGGTAGCATCAATGAAACCATCCAACCATCTCATTCTCTGCCGTCCTCCTTTCCTTTTGCCTTCAATCTTTCCCAACATCAGGGACTTTTCCAAGGAGCCTCAACATCAAAGTCTGTCCTTCCAGTGAACATTCGGGGTTGATTTCTTTCAGAATGGATAGGTTTGATCTCCTTGCAGTCCAGGGGACTCTCGAGACTCTCCTCCAGCACCACAGCTCAAAACCATCAATTCTGCGGCGATCAGCCTTCTTTATAGTCCAGCTTTCACTTTCATACATCACTACTGGAAAAACCATAGCTTTGACTATCCTGACCTTAGTTGGCAAAGTGATGTCTCTGCTCTTTAGGATGCTATCTAGGTTTGCCATTGCTTTCCTCCCAAGAAGCAGGTGTCGTTTAATTTTGTTGCTGCAGTCACCATCTGCAGTGATCAAGGAGCCCAAGAAAATAAACTCTGTCATTGCCTGCATTTCTTCCCCTTCTATTTGCCAGGAGGTGATGGGACCGGTGGCCATGATCTTAGTTTTTTGATGTTGAGCTTCAGCCCATATTTTTCACTCTCCTCTTTCACCCTCATTAAGAGGTTCTTTAATTCCTCCTCACTCTCTGCTATCAGAGTAGTATCATCTGCGTATCTGAGGTTGTTGATATTTCTTCCGGCAATCTTAATGCCAGTTTGTGATTCATCCAGACCAGCCTTTCGCATGATGTACTCTGCATATAAGTTAAATAGGCAAGGTGACAGTATACAGCCTTGTCATACTCCTTTCCCAATTTTAAACAAGTCAGTTGTTCCATATCCAGTTTTCACTGTTGCTGCTTGTCCCACATATAGATTTCTTAGGAGACAGATAAGGTGGTCAGGCACTCCCATTCCTTTAAGGACTTGCCATAGTTTGTTGTGGTCCACACAGTCAAAGGCTTTGGCATAGTCAATGAAGCAGAATTAGATGTTTTTCTGGCACTCTCTGGCTTTCTCCATAATCCAGCGCATGTTGGCGATTTGATCTCTAGTTCCTCTACCCGTTCGAAATCCAGCTTGCACTTCTGGAAGTTCTCTTTCCACATACTGCTGAAGCCTGCTTTGTAGAATTTTGAGCATAACCTTGCTAGCGTGTGAAATGAGTGCAATTGTGCGATAGTATGAGCATTCTTTGGCATTTCCTTTCTTTGGGATTGGGATGTAGACCGATCTTTTCCAGTCCTCTGGCCACTGCTGCGTTTTCCAAATTTGCTGGCCTATCGCATGCAGCACCTTTACAGCATCCTCTTTTAAGGTTTTAAAGAGTTCAATTGGAATGTCGTCACCTCCACTGGCCTTGTTGTTTGCAATGCTTTATAAGGCCCACTTGACTTCACTTTCCAGGATGTCTGGCTCCAGGTCAGCAACTAGAGATGGGCACGACTTAGCGGTATTCCCGTTTCCGTTTCCGTTACTCGTATCCGTTACTCTACGGAAACGGAAACGGGAATTACTCCGCCAGACTTCGAGCTCAAACCGACGAACGAACAATTTGGTCTGATTTGTCGTGCTCGTTACTTGCATCGCGCAATGCCAAGCGGCACAGAAAAAAAGTTTTTAAAAGTTAAAAAAAAACCCGATTCCCGGCCCTAAAAGTAGGCGAAAACTGTCTGAGGGCACCTACCAGGCCAGAAGGGTGTTTTATTTGGGGGGGGGGTTCCCCCCCCCTCTCCTTGGCTATTGCTACTGCTGCGCTGCTGGTACCAGGCTGGGGGGGCGCATCCATTTGCCATGCAGTGCGGGGGATCCAAAATGGCGACCGCAATATTTTTTTTGAAATCATTGCCCAAAACCCCACCAAAGCACCACAGAAACATGCGGAAATTAGCTATTTTAAATGCTTGAATTTTTACAGTAGCAGCAGTGGGTTTTTCTTGCAAAAAAAGTCTCCGTTGATTTTATTTTATTTTATTTTATTTTATTTTATTTTTTTAGACCTGCGCATTCGCAATGATGGGCTCGCCCATGGGAGTGGACCATGCAAAGTTTTGGAGCCATTCCACCAATCGCATGGCCAGGTTTTGCTGACTGTACCAGGCTGGGAGGGCGCATCCATTTGCCATGCGGTGTGGGGGGGATCCAAAATGGCGACCGCAATATTTTTTTTGAAATCGTTGCCCAAAACCCCACCAAAGCACCACAGAAACATGCGAAAATTAGCTATTTTAAATGCTTGAATTTTTACAGTAGCAGCAGTGGGTTTTTCTTGCAAAAAAAAAAGTCTCTGTTGATTTTATTTTATTTTATTTTATTTTATTTTATTTTATTTTTTTACACATGCACATTTGCAATGATGGGCTCGCCCATGGGAGTAGACCATGCAAATTTTCCACCAATCGCATGGCCACTTGGCCAGGTTGACCACAGAGACTTCTGGGATGTGCCAATCGGGCATAAACAGCCCACTAATCGTAGCCCAAACCCGAACCCTAAGCCTAACCCATACGCCAGTACACTGTCCTTCTAAGTGGGTCAGAGAGGCACCCAGAGGTGCACCCCAATACTCACCCTAACGTCACCCGTAACTAGCCTAACCCTAGCCGTTGCGCTAACCCGTCTTAACCCTAAGCCAGATCTACTTGCATTGCACTACATGCAAGTACGTGAGACACAGCGGGTGCAAAGAGTCTGCCAGTCCGTCACTTGTGGCTCTGGCTGACTCCTGCAGCTCCCTCCAGGAGCCCGCTACCCCCTCCCCAAACCAGTACTAACGACAACGAAAAAACGAAAAAATGAACCGACTAATTTTTGCAAATTTTCGCGAAAAACGGAAACGAGCCGAAACGGAACCGGCCCGACTAACGACAACTCAAAAATTTTTTTTTTCAAGTCGTGCCCATCTCTATCAGCAACTACACTATCTTGGTTATCAGGGACATCCAGAGCTTTCTGATATAATTCTTCTGTATATTCTTTCCATCTCTTTTTGATCTCTTCTGCTTCAGTTAGGTCCCTACCATTTTGTCCTTTATCATATCCATCTTTGCACGAAAAGCCCCTTTAATATCTGTGATTTTCTTGAATAGATCTCTGGTTTTTCTTTTTCTGTTGTTTTCCTCTATTTCTTTGCACTGTTCATTCAAGAAGGCTGCCCTGTCTCTCCTCACTATTCTTTGGAAGTCCGCATTCAGTTTTCTGTATCTTTCTCTTTCTCCCTTGCATTTTGCGTCCCTTCTCTCCTCTGCTGTTTGTAGGGCAGTGATGGCGAACCTATGGCAAGGGTGCCAAAGGTGGCACTTGGAGCTCTTTCTGTGGGCACCCTTCATAGCCACCTGTATACAGGTTAAATTACTGTACTGGCACTTTGCAAAAAAAATTAGTGGGTTTTGAATTACAGTTTGGGCACTCGGTCTCTAAAAGGTTCGCCATCACTGTTGTAGGGCCTCGTTGGACAACCACTTTGCTTTCTTGCATTTTTGTTTCTTTGGAATAGTTTTCATTGCAGCCTCCTGTACAATGTTACAAGCCTCCATCCATAGTTCTTCGGATTTTCTGTCCACCAAATCTAGTTCCTTAAATCTATTCTTTACTTCCACTGTGTATTCATATCATCTCCTCCTGATACTCATTGCTCTTGTCTGGGAGTTGAGTCATGGCTACTGGACTTCTTTTTTGAGAGATAGAAACGTTTCGCTGTTCATCCAAACAGCTTCATCGGTCTGAATACAGCTAGTGCAAGAGACCTTCTTATAGTCAGCTTGACCTCTTGTCCCCTTGTCTGATTGGCTCATAAGATGAACAAAGCCTGAATAGGCTCGTTAGGGAGACATTAGTGTCCATGGCCTTAAGGTAAACAATGGCCTAAGGTGTTGAAACCCATCAAGAATGGGTCGCATTGCTCTTGTGTTCTCCACCATCATCTGGCTGGAAATACATTAATGGAAGAGACAGAGAGGAGGAGGAGGAGGAGGAGGAGGAGGAGGAGGAGGAGGAGGAGGAAGGCAAGAAGGGAAAATATTGAGAAAAGTGCTGCTTTATTTGTGAAGGAACCCGTGCTTGGGTGCAAAGCAGCATCAGCATGGGCAGGCAAATGCCTCCTTGTCTCCTGAATGCGGGCGAGGCAGAGGTGCCAGCAATCGGAGCGATGGGCCAGCTGCCAGCTCAGCAGCCGACGCCAGCGTCAAGAGTGGCCAGGCTGTCATCCCCCCCCCCCCCCCGGAAAGCTGTTAGCATGCAGTCTGCTGCTGGCTTTCTCTGGGTGGATTGCGGGCGTGTTTGCAAAGGGAGCAGGGAGGAGATGTTTTTGGGGGTGGGGTGGGGAGAACAAGCCAGACGAGGCCTTCACTGATAGCTCAACACATGCCAGGGGTGGCATCTGGCCTACTGTGCCATCTCCCAAGGCATATTCCACCCACCGCCAATGTCTGGCTGGTTCTCCTGACGCTTCTGATGGCAGTGCCAAGGCCCAAGCTGATGGCAATCTCTTGGTGCATGAGGTGTCCTTACAGTCGTGACCGACTCTTCGTGACCCCATGACCATGGAGTTTTCTTGGCAGGAATACTGGAGTGGTTTGCCAGTTCCTATATGTATTTAATTGATTTAAAGATGGAGTCTGTAAAAAGTGCAAAGTCACTGTGACTCAATGTATAGTTTTTTCTAATGGAGTACAGATGTTAAGAATTAACATAATGAAGTTTGGCTGATGCAAGGGGTTGCAATAGCTATGAGGTAATGTCATTCATGATTGGGAAGACATGTGTATAAAACTGTTCTGTAAAGCATTGTTCATTGGGCCTTCCATGAGTAAGGCACCCACTTTGTTTCTCTGCCATATATTCCGTCATCTGTACTGAATGCTGTTATGCTGTTGAACTTTGTATAAGTTCTGTGATGCTGTGATATATTTTTGTTCATATGTAATATAGCTGTTTGGTTTTAAGAAAACTCTGTCTCTGGCTAACTATTTATTCAATAAGTATTGCTTCTACTGACTGATCCAATAGCACATACTCTGACACCAGGAGATGGAAATTCTTCTGCTTGTCACCTCTCCTGTGTTTATTCCTTCCATTGCTTTATTCTACTGCATGGGGTCCCCTCTGAGCAGAAAACTGCACACTGGGCCACGTTCACGTGGTCCAGTTCAATTCCTTATGTCTCCATAGAGGAATGGGAGCGGTGTTTTAATGGGTTGCCTTTAAGGAAGATGCTCATCTTCCTTAGTAAATTTCTCACTCTTCCTTTTATCTTTGCTTTGCCCCTGATTTATCCCACCATTGATTAATTCCCTTCATTTAATATCTGCTTCTGCCCAATGTGTGGGTCTTTATTTTTTCGCAATGCTGTGAGAAAAGCTACACACTCTAAAATAACATCACTTCCAGCGTGGATCCGAAAAGGATTGCAAAACAACGGCAGAGAAGAGGCATCATCCCATATAAATCTGAGTAGCTTCCTACCATAAATCTGAAAAAAGATCCAGCCAGAGACAGGAAAATAAAATAAGAGAAGCAGGGAGGTAATTATTCTTGTTTCACCCTTTCTTTCTTTGCTATAGATAAGAAAGCTCCTTTCACACAAACAAACACACAGCCACCCACAAAAGGGGGAGGGGGAAGGTCTCACCATAGAGTTTTCATGGAAAGGAAGGTTCACCTTCTGCGCTGTACAGACCCAACCCTTCTTGAGTGTCTTTGAAGTTGCCTCCTCTGCCAGGGTCACCTCCAGCTCTCAGTAGCTCAGTAGCTCAGAAGGCGTAGCTAATTTTAAAAACCCAATATTTTAAAGCTAAAAATACTAAGAAGCATGCAGATATTTTCAAATAATTAAACAGGTATTGCATAAAATAGTAAATAAAATCAATATTAAACATACATTTAAAAGCAGCAGGGTACAACATTCCATTTAAAAAAAAACCCCTCTTAGACAGCCAGCAGTTCTGAAGGGAAAGCCTGCCTGAAAAGAAAAGTCTTTGCCTGTTTGCCGAAGGACATCAAAGGTGGGGCCAGTCTGGTTTTCCAGTGGGAGGGAGTTCCACAGTCTGGGAGCAGCCACAGACAAGGCTGTCTCCTGTGTCCCCACTAAATAGACCTGCAAAGGTGGTGGAACTGAAAGAAAGGTCTCCCCTGATGATTTTAATCGGAGATGGGGATGAACCAGAAAACAACAACAACCACGATTCATTTTGACTCATGATTCGTCAAGGTCAACAACAACAACAACAACATGTCAAGATATGTAAAAGTTGATAAAATATATGTTATGTATATTTAACAGATAGTAGAAAGAGAGTTGTAAAATGGAGGCAGTTAGATTCTGCAGTCTCATGATGTTAATCCACAAGTGTAAGAGATAAGTAATCACAGGCATGTTACGTGATGAAGCACAGGTGGAAGAATTTATAACATAATGGTTGCATCAGATTGCATCAGATTGTAATTAGTGATGACTCATATCTGATGGGTGCTGAACTGTATAAAAGCACTAGCTTGCCATATGTTAGGAGGGTCTGTCTATGGTGAGAGACAGAACCCCACACTCTGTTGTTTGTATATATTGCTTGGATGTTATGCTGTGTATATAATTTTGATGTATATATGAATATATGAGTTTTTACTCTACCCATTGTCATTGTCTTCCGTTAACCTAACTCTGCAATACTTTATATCAATACTGACATTTTATCTGCACGCTACTGCTGCATTGCTCTGTGCCAAACACATTTAAATATTATATTTTTTGCTTAAATCCTGATACAACAACAACAACAACAACAACAAAAATTATGGGTTTTTTCCTGATGAACTGATGAATTGATTCATAAATTCATTTTATTTTAAACCCATATAAAATGGTCTCCAAGGCACATGGGGGAGTGTAAATGTTGGGGGGAAGCTTCCCCTGACTCTTCTCTACAAAACTGGCAAGAATGTTGAAGTTTGGATGTCCAGGTTATGCACCCTCAAGGAGCCTCCCTTCCCCCCCAGGAAAGTGCCCCCAAGAGACCCCAAATGTTCAGGAAAATCCTCCCATTCCTCCCCTTTACATCCCCCCCCCAAGCTTTCGAAAGACTCAGGTGCCTTATCTTAAAGGCCAAGAAGATCTACACACCTAGGAGCCACCTTTAGGCCTTCTCTAACCAGGTTTAGCACTCTTTACTCCTGCCCTGACCCTGAAGGCATTTCCCGAAGCAATAAGCATGCATTTTCTATACTTTTTAAAATTTTAAACAATTACAAATTTAAGGAGTAAATTTGTTCAATTGATAAGCTCAACACTACACCCTGCCAGCATAAAAACAATTTGTTGGGCTGCATGAAAGAACTTCCTTCCTTCCTTCCTTCCTTCCTTCCTTCCTTCCTTCCTTCCTATTTTTATATTGCCCCTTACTGCAAACTACACTATCCTGCACTTTGGTTCTATAGCGACACTGGTCGCTCTGTTGTGCTTGGGTCAGTCCTTTTGCTCTGCCCCTGTGGAGCGCTGGCCTTCATAGTCCTTGATTATTTCTTGATCCATCTCTTGTTTTTCCCCAGTCATGGTAGGCCTATCACAAGCTACAGAGATCAGATGAGATTGCTGGTCCCTCTAGGTCAGTGGTGGAGAACCTTCAGCACTCCAGATGTTTTGGACCACAACTCCCAGAATTCTGAGCCTAGATTGCCAGTGACAAAAGATTCTGGGAGTTGTGGTCCAAAACATCTGGGGTGTTGAAGGTTCTCCACCACTGCTCTAGGGTGACCTTTCCTAACAATGAATGGCCCCGTATCGTAGGCATTTCCATCCCTCCCACACAATCCAAACACATGCCACATCGAAGCCATGCAGTGCTGATATGACCACCCTTAAAACAATTCTTGAGGCTCAATGCAATGTACCAGCAGCTGTTAACTGTAACTATCCAACCATATTTAGCAGCTTGGGAGGATCTTGTGTTCATACGTCCCTAACTGCACAAAAAGATAGATATACAGTGGCACCTTGTATAAAAGAATTGATTTGTCCCAAATGAAATTCTGTTAAGCAAATTTCCCTTTATACAAATTTCCCCTAGGAATGCATTGAAAATGGAGTAATCCCTAATTGTGACCATTTTTATGTTGTATGGATTTGCCCCATAAGTGATTCTGTTAAGCAAATTTCTCCTGTCTCCGGAATTTTTTTATGTTGTACAGATTTTATGTTATACAAACTGTTTGTTATACAAGGGTCCACTGTACAAAGTGGTACATCCAGCGATAGCTCATTCACTGGTGCATCTCCTTTTTTGGGGGTGAGTTTTGTGCCATCAATTTGGAACCTACTTATAGAGACCCATTAGGGCTTTCAAGGCAAGTGAGCTATTTAAGGAGTGGTTTCACCAGTTCTACTTTCACCATGAGTTCCCTTGACTGGGTGGGCTTTGAACTTGGTTCTCCAGCGTCCTAGCCCATCACTCTAGCCACTACACCACCCTGGGAATCATCTTGTTGGTCTCAGCTGTCGCAAAAACAGAATCAAGGCTGGAATAAGGATTTTCAGGACCATGGACAACTCCCAAATAGCAAACGACTAGCTTCAGAGAGGTTTGGGATCAGCTTAAAATATTAAAGATGGCGCTCTGTTGAGTGGGGAAAGGTATCTGTTTCTCCCAGCCCATACTTTTCCTTATGGCTGAATCTTGGATTTATCCATGCCTTCTTTTTCATCTCTTCCAACTTATTTGTTGATCTGCCTGCATTTCCTTTGAGAACTCAGTTTCTCTGGAGGGAAAACATATTAACTAGAGATATTAAAGACACCTTCTTCTTAGCAGGGCTTCTCTTGTGCTGGAGCATCCTCACAGGGCCTCATTCAGGTTCCATCTCTTCTCAGTGGAATAGACATCTCGGACAGAGGTTCTTGTATTCCAGGTGCCTCACATTTTCTGTGGTCACCCAGTTTCTCCCAGAAGGAACAGTTTCCCCCTTTGTGGTGGGGGATTGTGATGTCTTTGACAAATGGCATTGTTACTTTATAAAAGTATTTTTGTAAAAAAAAGTTCAGGAGCTGACATGAACTTCAGTCTTTGATGCTGGGGTCCATGCCTCTTGAGGCAAAGCTGTAGGGCTGCAGATTTGGGGAGAAGAAGCTGAACTGTGCTCCCTGAGTTAACATGTGAACACTTTATTGGAGAATTGATTGTGCGTGCATGGAAGGCTTTGATTGGTTTCTGTGGAATAGTTGACCCCCCTGCCAGCCGATGCAAACCTTGATCACCTTTGATGGGTAAACCTGGATTGGCAATATGAGATGAGTCTGCTGTTGGGTACAGGACCACTGAGATAGAACCCTCAGTAGCCCTTCTGGGAGACCTTGGCAGCCACCCTGAGCTAGGAATACCCTTACCAAAAACCCCACCTTTTGAGCCTGATGTGAGGCGGGGCCCTGGGGTAGGACTGAATGTCCATATCCCTCTCCAAGGATCTTCCACTAGGGACAAACCACCCACAGGATGGTCATCTTTTTTGTGTAGCCGGTTCTCACTGTACCACAAACTGGGCTCCAGGGGGAAATGGGACTATTGGTCCTAGTAAGAAGAAAGGTGGAGTGGGATCAGGAGACAGAGATCTAGTCTCGTGCGCTCCCAGAGGCATCTGGTGGGCCCACTGTGAGATACCAGCAGGGCTCTTCTTATGTTCTTATGTTCTTAAGGTGGGGTAAAAAGGATTAACCAACCAACCAACCAACCAACCAAACAAACAAACAAACAAACTTCTGCCCTACAATCCTCCTTCGATATGGCATCCACTTGCTGTCTTGACATCTGCCCATTATCAGACGACATCATGAACCTTGTGATTCCGAATACTGCAAATGTGCGCTGCCACAGAGCCCCCTCCTTTGGACGGCAGCTTTGGACTTGATAGGCAGGGTGAAACTAATTCATCAAGATAAGGCAGTTTCTTCTGTATCTGATAAAGAGGCACCGACGCTTGGATTCTTCTCACAGGACACTGGAGCTTGGAACAGGTTGAAATGGGAACCTGATTAATTCCCTCCGTGACTGCATGAAGAATGATATTTGCAACCATTTTTTTGCCTCCGTTCTGACAGGGCTTCCCCTCCACCAACCAAGAAGGCAGATGTTCAGTAGCTCCGGTCACCCAGGGTCTGAAAACAACAGCTGCCAAGGGAACTGAGGGGGAAAGTGGACACTTGCAGGTCTACTTTGTGTGTGTGTGTGTGAGTGTGTGTGTGTGTGTAGTTGCATGCATGCATGCACACGCACACACGTGTATTTCCGTTTTATTCCTGCCAGGAGGACAACAGATGGAATCTTTTCAAGACTGCCGTGGGTCTAGTGCTATCTCTGTTTTGACAAGGCCATCTCTCTTCCCCAAATCCCAGGGCACCTTCTGTTTGGTCTGGTGTTCCAGGGGTTCAAGAGGGCCATGTAAACATGACAAACCACCACTTTTGACCCACACCTGGCTTGCTTACCCACTTGATCGTAATTTGTTGAATCCATCATCTTTGGAGCCACGCGGGCCAGGCGCTGCCAGAAAACACTTCCTTCCCAAGCCGAGGGCTATTGTGACTGCAGATGGAACGGCCAACATCTAAGGCAGTGTTTTTCAACCTTTTTTGGGCAAAGGCACACTTGTTTCATGAAAAAAATCATGAGGCACACCACCATTAGAAAATGTTAAAAAAATTAACTCTGTGCCTATATTGACTATATATAAAGTAATTCTCTTGAATAGGAATCAAATAAACACAAAGAAAGAGGGCGACCCAAGACAGAAAGAAAGGGGCAAGACTTCAAGGAACCCATCGCGGGGTCCCTCAGAGACGGCCGTCCAGCCGTGCCAGTAGCCCCCCCGCCTGCCCGCCTCCTCAGCCCAGGCCCGGCGGAGGCCTCCTCCATCCCCTCCTCCTCGCAGCCCTGCCGTGGTGCTCGTGGGGCAGCTGGGCGCCCCTCCTCCCCTTCCCCTCACCTGGTGGTTTGTTCTGGGCTGGGGCTCCCGGGCCAGCTCGTGTTGGCGGGCGGGCTGTCGGGTGGCTCAGTCCATTGGTAGCTCCCAGGAAAGGGGTGGTGGTGGTCCAGGGTAAAAAAAGGAGGGAGGGGAGAGGGAAGCAAGCGAGTCGCAGCAGCGGCAGCAGGCACAGGGCAAACACTAAGAGAATGAGCGGGGCCAGGTCCGGCCGGGGAGGAAGTGACGCCAGCGCTGCGGGCCTCGGGGGGAGGAGCCAAGCTGGCCCTTGGACGCTATTTATAGCGCCTCCCAGCTGTGGGCCGCCCGCCGGCCCAGGGTTGAATTTCTTTAGAATTTTTCAATTTTTCCCACGGCACACCAGGCAACATCTTGTGGCACACTAGTGTGCCGCGGAACAGTGGTTGAAAAACGCTGATCTAAGGCATCTGCACTCTCACCTGCCAAAATGCCGGAGGTGGTTGTGGGAGAGGTCCATCCACCAGGCTCTGCACATGCACAGGAAACCATTGTCGGACCGAAGGAGCACCCAAGTGCCTGCTCCCTATTCCATTTCATGAAAGGAACCAAAATAAAACCACGTCCCAGCCACTGGAGTATTATTTATGTTTATTTTGAATATATTTTTAGCCCACTCTTCCCCTTGGAAAAGGACCCAAGTCAGCTTACAAAAATGAGGGACAATATACAGCCCAGAACATTTATGGCATAGTCAAGTTGGGAAGAGTTAATTAGAAGAGGGATCTTACAGCATCCGAAGGTAACCTTAAAGCTAAAAAGAGCAGGTGAAAAAAAATTTCCATTATGAGGGATGGGCAGAAGCCTCCACCGCTACCTGAGCAAAGGGTCCACAGGTGAGGGCTGACTCACCCTGTTTCCTCAGGGGAACACCCGACCCAATTCTGGTTCAGATTTTTAATGGGACCCCTTCCAACTCATCCTGAAGGGCTGATTCCTGTGAAAGGTGAGGCTGGGTCACAGGCTGGGTGGTGCGAGCAGGACAAAAGGCTTCCTGTGGTTTGTAGGGAGCCTTCAAGCCTGTGTATATTTCTCAAAAAAAAACAAACAAAAAAAAACAAACAAAAACAAAAAAACAAAACATGATATGTACTTTTTAAAAAGTTTACCCAACTGAAGTCACATGTTTTTGAATCGTTTCCTATCTCCCTGTTTCGTAATTGAAATGCTCCCTTTTAAAAATGGGTGTAACATTCACAATGGGCTTAAGTCAGGTATATAAAGAGTGTGATAATATATAGGGCGTTTATACACGACCCCTAAACTCCGCCGCAAATGGCTCCCAGCTCCGGAGCTTAAAAATGTTTCCCCACCAGCTCCGGAGTTTACAGGCAATTAAGTGCGACCCCGCCCACTTTAGCACGACCCACCGCACTTTTCTTGTATCTTCTCTCTGGAGGTGAAAATTCTTTGATGCGGTGCAACGATAGTGAGTGCAGGGCTCTCCTCGCTTCTGTTTGCTGCTTTTTGGCTCCCGCCCCTTTAAGAGCGACTTAAGAGTTACTTAAGAGCTACTGGAATGTTGCCGGGGCAAGAGCCGGCAAGAGCGAGAGGCAGAACGGGAGGTGAGCCACGGTCTTTCTTCCTTTTTTTTTTCTCCCTCCCCTCACGCAGCCAGCAGCCAGGGTGGGAACACAGGAAAAGCGACAAGCCCCTAAGATCTCTGGTCCGAATTTAAGGGACCAGCGGATCTTAGGGGTTGTGTAAAAGCGCCCATAAAGAGCTTTCTGGTGGCCATTAGAGAGGGAGGGAGGGAGAATTTGCTTCTGGTTGCCTCAGCATCTCTCCAAAGCTCTTGTTTTCATGTCACAGTTGGTACCCTGAGGCAGAGAGAAGCCACAAGGTTTCTCGGCAGCTGCTCATGCAGGGAGAGACCCTTTGTGATAGAAGGCTGCGGCTCGAAAGTTAGAATTATAGCATTTTAGGACTTATCAAACTGAAAGGGACCTCCAGGGTCAGAGAGTGCAAACCTCTTCCATGGAAGGGTATCCACCACAAAAGGAGCCCTGACTGACGGGTCCCCTGTGCAACCTCTCCTTCCAAAGCTCTGAGACGAACCCACCTTCTCCTGAGGCCATCTGTTTCACAGTCATATGGCTGTTCCCACCAGGATACCCTCACAGAGAGAGAGAGAGACATCAACCATTCTGCTGTTGCCCAGGCTCCAAAGGTTATAGTCCAGAGAAAGGTTTGTTGCAAAGGACGGAAGGAAAAAGGACCATTGGCCATTGTTAATCCAGGGTGGCGTCTTCTGCTAATAAACGCCCAAAGACCAAGATCTGGGGAGAAGTTCTGCAAGGCATTTGGGGCCATCATTTAATCCGTGGGAAACATGCGGTGCCTGATGGCGCAGTGTCCAAATTGCTGTCCTGCAGCCAAAACTGTGCTCATGACGACTGGAGATGGGGATGAATAAAACAATGGTGATTCATCATGATTTGAAAATGACCTTCCACTGAGCCCAGGAGGGATGGCATCCTAGCACAGAGCGAGCCGAGTTGCGTGTAAGAAAACAGGAAGGCTCTTGACCCCGGTCAGGGCAAATGCCCTGTTAATTCAGAAACAAATTAAATATTAATTAAAGGAAATACTTTTCTCTCCCTTTTTAGTCTGTTCTAGAGATGGGCACGACTTAGCGGTATTCCCGTTTCCGTTTCCGTTACTCGGTTCCGTTACTCTACGGAAACGGTAACGGGAATTACTCCGCCAGACTTCGAGCTCGAACCGACGAACGAACAATTTTGGTCTGATTTGTCGTGCTCGTTCCTTGCATCGCGCGATCGCGCGATGCCATGCGGCACAGAAAAAAAGTTTTTAAAAGTTTAAAAAACCCGGTTCCCGGCCAAAAAGCAGGCGGAAAAATGCCTGCCGTGCCTCAGGACACCTACCAGAGGGGTTGTTTCTGGAGGTCCCCGGCCTCCCCCCCCCTATCCTGGGCTGCTCTGGTGGGACTCACCCGCAGGCTCGCAGCCAGCAGCCAGCAAAAAGCCCAGTCTCGCTGGTTGCCGGCTGCCGCAGCCAATTAAAGCGCAAGCAAGCGGCACGGACGGCACAGGAAAAAACTTTTAAACTCTCCCCCGTCCCCCCATCCAGTCCCGGGCCAAAAAAGCAGGCGGAAAATGCCTGCTTGACTAAGGGCGCAGGGCACCTACCGGAGGGGTGG